>QTSX02003110.1:0-97996 GCA_014839935.2 Entomophthora muscae
AGAGATTTATTCTTGAAATAACCCAACAAAGGCAAAATCAAAACATGGTGAATGGTGGCATTCACGACATACATTAAGGTCTCCATCCCCTGTGTCAAGCCTGCTAGCCAGGATGCCATGGTACCATCTGTGAGATTAGGCTGATTGACCACAAATAACCAGACTAATCATTGCACACAGATCTTTATCATTTACATGCTGTATTATCACTAGGTTATCATTTAATTAAGTGTAGTGAATATACACCATATAATAATTAGTTTATTATAATATATACTGCAGTTATATGCTATTAAATCATTAGTTTATTATAATAGATGCAACAATTATACACTGTATTATTACTAGATTATCATTCTACTATGTGTAGTGAGTATATGCCATATATTTCTAGTTCATTATAAATGATAAAGCTATTATACACTATATAAATGTTAGCCAATATAGTGATTATCATTTATTACATGGTGTGTAATCTTAAAACCATCAATTCTATATTGCTCATCTTATTCTATTGGACATTGTATCAACTCAGTACCACCCAACCTGATGAACGTATATGAGTATATCAAACAATTGATGCACATATGGCTAGGCAATACCAAATTTGGATCAGCATTACACAGTGTATAATTGATTCCTTATTAGTTTGGGTCAGCATTACACGGCATATAATCTACAAGTCAATATTAGATCAAGTCTGCAATTATACAGCATATAATCCCCAATTTGAACCATTGCATTAATAAGCAGAAGGCTTGCCAGCCAGAAAAAGACCACTGATTAAGCCCTGGAAATGGAATACTGGAATTATACCTTCCAATATAGGAGGACTGAACAGGGACATTTCTAAGTATCAACCAAATACAGTGTAGTTTCCTGGCGCAGTAATAGGCGTGTAAGGATAAAGCCAATCAACAATTGCCAGTAGGCTAGCTCAAGAAGAGCGTAGGCTGTAGCTGAAGTGCCATGTACACCTTGCTAAGGCCAGTAGCAGCACACGTGCCAAGGACAACCAATCAGGGTAGGCACAGCAGCAAAGATGGACCTTTTGCAAAGGTAGCTACTGAAAACTGTCTGAAAGAACAAGAACAAGGGGTGTTGCAGTATATATTGATACAGACACCTGAAAGGATGAAAAAAGCTCTTAGTTACACCTGGATAGATTGCAGCTGCTGGCTAGATTGTACTCCAGTTCCAATAAACGTAATTATCTTCAAAGTTTTATTCTATTGTAGTCTTTAATGCTCTTGCATAGTATTAGGTAGAGTACATTGGCAAGGCTAACATCTATCTGTAGGGTTTAACATACCAGCAATAACCCCAGCTGCTCAACACCATCCAAGGGCCGGCGTTGGTTGACAGATAGTGAGCGTGAAGTTCTCCTCTACCGCTTGAAAAGGGCAATGGCAGATTGGGATATGTGTTCTAATTTGGTGTCACAGCCAGATATATTGGTGACATCAACACCAAATACGGCAACACTGGGAAAATTGCTGAATCTTCCAGGGAAAAAAGAAAGCAAAAACTCCTGCAGCCTGTGCATTTTAAGGCAATAAAACAGTGGGTAACCAAGGATTGCCACCTGGATACACTTGCTGTCCAATCAATGCTTGCTACAGAGTTTGGGCTTTCTGTCTCCAAAACCCCTGTCTACAAAGAAATTGTTAATTTGGGCTTCTCCTGGAAAGTACATGGGGTTTCTCCATACAACCAAAATAGCAAGAAATCCATTGAGGATTGACACATTTATGCCAAGACATATCTGGTTCTAAAGAAGACTGGAATGTACAGTTATTATACATAGATGAATTGTTGTTTTCCTCCTCACTCAGTTCTAGGTATGGGTGGGTTGAGAAGGGGTCCAAGGATGGTGTAGCACATTATGCAGATATCTGTTCCCAGACTTATTCCATGGTAGCACTTCTTGGTCCTTGCAGATTGTACCAGTATCAGATAATCAAGGGTTCCCATAATAGCAGGACTGTTGTATTTGTAGCAGTAAAGGGTGATTTTTTCTACAAACAGTTATTCAGGATCCTCACTCTTAATATAATACCTGTAGATGGTATTGTGACAGCCTTTGATAGGACAGAAGAATATAAGGATATAATGACAAAACTGGTATTTATTATGATAGTGCTGCAGTTATATAGTAGGAGGCAATGAAATTTCCACCAGGGAAAAGGAGACACAGACAGAAGGACATTCCTATAGGAGGAAAGTGGAAAAGCGCAGTAGAATGTCCCACGCAAAGGAACAACTGGTTTCACATGGCTTTCCTTATGGAGGCAAGTGGCAAAATATAAAGTTATTCTCATTTATAACCTTGGAAGTAAAGCCTGTACCTGAAGCACATTCAAAAGGCGCTTCAAACACCTGTTTTTAGGGTGTTTTTAACATATTTAAACTTATTAAAACCATGTTGAGATAAAATGATTGCACAATTGTTACATTGCTCAATCCCTAAGTGGACAACTTAATGTCTAATTCATGCAGGATCTGCAACAGGAACATTCCTTGATCTTCTCGGATCTGTCAAGGAGTACCTTCAGATTAATTACCTGGGCACAACTAACATTGCTGTTCTTGATAATGTTGGGCTCCACAAAGTGGATCATGTTGTTTCCAAGTTCCTGTCCATCAATAAAAATGGCCATTCTGCCAGTCACCGCCTTGCAGACTGCCCAATGAGACACTTCTTCCTTCCCCATATTCTCCATTCCTTAACCCAATCAAGGAGGTCTTTGGGTGGATCAAGAATAAGGTTAAAGCAAGGCTTCCACAGGACACTAAAGATCTCTTCAATATCCTTGAGGTCAGTCAATTTGTGATGCCACCTGATGTGATGGCAGCTTTTTACAAGCACTTCAAATCATTTCTTTACAAAGCCTGTAACTCCAAGCTAATCAAATAAATGGGTGCTCCAGTTTTATTTGTTTTTATTTTTATTTATTTTGTTTTTAATAGGACTTGAATAATATTATTTATATATAATGAATTGACATTGAATTGTATTATAGACATATAAGAATTTTTACAAAATTAAATAAAATTAATTATACTAGATATAGAGACACATATTTTAATTATAATGTACCAAATATTGTATTGACTGTAGAGCTAACAAATAAATAAATTAAATAAGATAAAAATAGATTAGCTTTTTTAAAAAAATAATTGTGAACCCTTTTTAGTACAATGGATTTTATTTTAAAAGCCACATATTTGACCTTGTGAGGCATCACCTGATCCTTATTATTTCAGTGCCACTACAGCCACACTTACAAAAAGCAATTATTTTCATGTATATCAAACTAATTATTACATATGACGTGGGTTTTTATAGAAAATCTATTTATCAAATCATATTAAAAGGGAAAAGTAATTCAAGTTCAAAACAATCACCTGCTTAAAACATAAGTGGAGCAGGCAGCTCAATCCAGATAAATAGAGCTCTTGTTGTTTAACTATATAATATATGAACCTGTACTTGACAAGCAACTAAATAAACAAATTTATAAATCATATTTTATTATTACACATGTTTGCTTTATTAAACTGTCTTTTTATTATTATCAACCTAATTAAATATTACTATTATAATTCAAAAATTAAAGATAAATATTAAAATTAAAATTGCAAGAGAATATTTTTATTAGGGGGATGCAAATTGCAAAGGGGAATGTGATTATTCCAGGGTATTATACCCCAAAATTAAATTTTCTGCTAATGTGTCTAATTGGGACCATGTACTCTTCTGTATGTGGTGGACAACTCTGGCGCCAATTGCTATAGGAGTGGCACTCAGCACCCTGGTGGTGGCTGAGTGTCTTATAAAAGGCAGTTGCAAAAGCAAATTGATTAGGAGTTGATTCTCAGTAGGTATTGTGTATCTTTACAACAAAGCTAACATAAAATAACTGTATAGGACATGCTCTACAGTTTGGTAGCCTCACAGCGTCTTCATTTTGTCCAGTGCCAGCCAGCAGACGTCCATTTGAAAGGGGACATCCTCCAGCTTTTTCTGTTGGCTTTCATGATGCAGTGGATGATTACCCCAAGGTAATCAGCAAGATGCAGTTGCTGTGAAGTAAGGTTTTCTGCAAATAAGCAGAATTTCTTGTATATAATTACTAATCTCTTTTTATAGGATGAATTTGAAAATTTGATTAAAGGCAATCTGGGAATTTTGGAGGGATTGGCCCCTCATGCCTCTGCAAAAGATATGAATAAAAGCTTCATCTTATTGACTAAAAATACTTCAACTATTTGATTTGATATTGATTTAATTAAGTTATTGAAATTTTCCACCTTGATGTTTTCTTGTGGAACTTGAAATTGATTTTTTTCAGGTTTATTTCATATGAGTTCATAGTTGAAAATTGAAATTGTTCAAGATATTCAAAGATATATTTGTCAAAATTTATGTTGACATTCATTTTAATTTCCATCATTTCATTGAAATTGATACTGTCATGGTAGTGTCATTTTTTCCTGGAATAGATTGCCCAAAGAAGAAGAATGGGAACAGGAAAGCAGCAAAACCCTTGAAAGTATTGGATGATTTAAATCTAGTCATTGAAAAAAATGGGTTAAAGCTGCCCCTGTTGATGGTGAAGAGATTAATCTACATCTCCCTGAATTTTGCCCAAATAATTATGCGTTGAAGATTACAAGATATCACTACCCAGTGGCGCTTGGCGGTTGACCAGCTGGTTGCCCAAAAATATCAAATTATGACAGCATTGACGCTTTGGCAGAAGTCCCCAACCAAGAGGTGAAAATATTTCCGGCCGGCCAATTGGATTCAAGTTTGTCCCTCCCAGTTGAGTTATAGTCCCTCCCATTTCCCCTCTGAAAACTTGTTTTCAGATAGTTTTACCTACTCTCAATAAAGTCATTCCCCAATATATGAAAGCTACTCTGGGGTCAAAAATACCCCCTTCTCAGGCCATGGCTGCAGTTGTCTTGGCATGGTTGAGAAAAGTCTCCACACAGGACCAGCAGGTTTTGTACCCCTTATCCCAAAATCATTTCTTTTTGGTGGTCCATTTACATCTCCTGTTTTTTGTGTTGTTAATTGTCTTCATTTTTTCTCTTGTTCCTTTCCTTTGTAGATTTTTAGGTTAAAAAATTCAGTGCACATCTTATTTCTTGGTTCTGATTTTAGTCTGGGCAATTTATCCACACAACTTTTATTTGAGCTCAGACCTTATTTACACAACTCTAACAGATACTTGCTCCTACTTCATAGGCTTCTCTGACCCAAGTTGAACTTCCTTCTGGTGCTTTGAATTCCCTATTCATTGCTTCTTTTATTGCATATTGATTGATGTTATTTTGAACTATTTCATTGATTTTATTTTTATATTATTTGAATTACAGGGGCTACCAGTGATTGGTAACCCCCGTAAAACCAATTGGGCGTAAAGGCTGCCACTTTGGCAACCTTGTCCCCATTTCTTGTTACAACTAAAGTAAATTTAAGGAAAACATAAAAAACTTACTGATTCTTTCCCCTGTGGCCCCCTCAGCCATGGGCGCCCCTTCTGCAAAGTTCATGAGTGTTGGCTGCTCTTCATTTGATTTCCTGGGCTTGATCTTCCTTATTTTCTGTGCTACTTGTGCTTCCACTTGATTCTCATTTGATAAATTTTCAGTATTTCTTAAAGTGATTCTGCTTTTTGATTGTGTTTCACTTTCATCTGTTTTCATTTGATTATTTTCATTTATTTTGTTTTGAATAGGTTCCTCTTCATTTCAGATAAGTTCCAGTGTTTTTTTCTTTCCTTCTATTAGTTTGATTTTATTATTTTTTTTCTCTGGCTCCCTGCCAGAACTTCCAAAAATTGTAGGCTGCATTATTGAAATTCAAACTTGATAAAATTGTTCCCTGTAGATTAAGTAATGCTTCTTTGTTCTTTTCTTCTATAATATTTCCCAATTTATTCAGAGCATCTTCCTTTGACTGGATTAGTGGCTGGCCTCTGTTGCCCAGCTTTCCTGTTACTAGTTCCCTGATATTTTTTCTATTCCACAACCTTTTGCAGGTTTGCTTCTAATTTATTTATCAAGTTGTAGATATTTGACATATTGTTTGAATTACATCAAAAAACTGGTTTTACAGTACTACCATCAATGCATGAATATTTTTAAGATCAATAATAAAATAAGGACCACAAATGTATAAATTACACTAGAATATTACAGGTATGCATTAAATCCTGACATTTAGATATTATGTGCATAACTCAATGCATTCTGTATAATAAAATTTATTATAAACAAGGCCTTTTTCATTGTAATTTATATAAATGGACTGTGTTTATATTAGGGAGCCATTAATGCTTAGTACAAATATTAATACATAGTGCATTTCACAGCCTGCATATTTACCTATTGGTAATAATTCTGTAAGCTTTTTAGTTGGATTTTGCAAGGTAATAACAATGTGATGGCTTAATAAATTACTGTTTATTACCATTAATTGGCAGATTTTCTTTGCTGTGGCAATTATGCATTTTCTGATACTTACACACTAGTATCTAATTGGTTGGTTTTACATCCCATTGAACAAGCTATAGGAAACATGATTGCCACCCCAATAACAGATATGGTTGGGGTAGCAACCACGTTTCCTATTACCTGTGCAATTGGATGTGAAACCAACAAATTGGACACCAGTGCGTAAATACAGAAAATGCACAATTGTCACAGCAAAAAATCAGCCAATTAATGGTAATAAACAGTAATTTATTAAGCCATCACATTGTTATTACCTTGCAAAATCCAACTAAAAAGCTTACAGAATTATTACCAATAGGTAAATATGCAGGCTGTGAAATGCACTATGTATTAATATTTGTACTAAGCATTAATGGCTCCCTAATATAAACACAGTCCATTTATATAAATTACAATGAAAAAGGCCTTGTTTATAATAAATTTTATTATACAGAATGCATTGAGTTATGCACATAATATCTAAATGTCAGGATTTAATGCATACCTGTAATATTCTAGTATAATTTATACATTTTTGGTCCTTAATTTATTATTGATCTTAAAAATATTCATGCAAAGAATTATATGTTATTCATAAAATGTACAACATTTTATTGATTATGATAATGTCAATAATGTAAAAAGAATATGCTTTTGTTGTAACTGTGCTGTTTTAGCAGAAATTACAAGGGGGAAATATTTGGAAACTAGATAATAATCTTTATTGTGAGATAGTGATTATATAGTCAATGTGAATCAAGGATAACAGGAACATGATTGGTGATCACACAGTTGGATGGAAGAGGGGGGTGGCTTGATCCTGATAATGAGTCAAGCGCCAAAACAAGGTATCCACCATAAGGGATCATCATTTGTTCATGTTGTTGGATTTGGCAATTCAAGTTGACTTCCTAGTCTGGCTTTGAGTGACTGGATAATTGGATTGCGGGTCACAAACCTGCTTACTTGGAACCTTGTTGATGGTTCAAGCCTACTGTTTGACACCCCCCTCCCAACTGAAGGTTGGCCTACTCTGGGGGCAGGTCATCAGGAGCCTGGGCGCCATACTGGACTAACTGTTGTTCTTTGGCAGGTAGGGCGGTCTCACACTGTTTTTGTCTTACCTTACAGGGTCTCAGGCAATCATGGTGTAGGACATAGTCTTGTTTACGTTTCCCAAGTCCTTGCACAAGGTAAGTGTTGTTTTTATTTACCTTTAAAATGATTGCTGGGCCTACTTTCTTGGGTTGTAATTTACTTTTGTTGACGTTCATGACCCAAACTTTGTCACCAACCTCATGTCTGTTTTGGACGGGGATGAATGTCTTTTCTAGACGCTTGTTTTCTCTCTCTGTTTGATTGCTATTGGCCTCTATGATCTGGGGATCTGAGTGAGGGGGGACCTGGCTTGGAATTTCCAGCCTGGGTCCTGATAATGCTTGGATGATATTGGGCTGTGTACCATATACCAACTCAAAAGGGCTTTTCCCAGTGTATCTGTTCACAAAAGTATGGCATACAAGAAGCGCGGTTGGTAACTGCTTATACCAGTCCTCAGGTCTCCCGGTAGTGAGCTTGACCAAGGCTTGCACAAAGCTGCCATTTAGCTGTTTCACACGTCCATTGGCCTTAGGATGATAAGGTGTTGTCACTGTGTGCTTGAGCCCATTCTTGGTGAGGTATATGTTGATATCTGTAGAGGTTAATTCTTTGCCTCTGTTGATTATCAGGAGTTCTGGCTTTCTGAACTTGCTGATGATTTCTCTTCATATGAATTGCCGTATGACATTGACTGCATGTGCTTTAACTGCTTGAGCCACTGGCCATTGTGTGGCAAAGTCTATTGAAGTAATAATGTACTTCTTTTTGTTATGCTTTTCTGGCATGGAGCCTACAATGTCTAGGGCCCACACCTTGAAGAGTAGTTGCATGCAGATAGGTAGTACTAACTTAGGCAGTGTCTTGCTTCTTGCATGTTTCTTGCATACTTTGCATTGTTCAAGACTTCCTGGACATCTTAGTACAGGGTTGGCCACCATGCCTTATGTTTAAGGAATTTGTAGATGTTGCAACTTTTTGTGTGCCCTAAGCCCCTATGGTAACGTAGGATGGTGTCAACTTACTGATGTGTGGGGACATAAGGAATGATGATTCTGTTGAACATTTTTTGATGTAAGGTTCCATACACGTCTGCAAATAGGTGCTTGTTCTTAGTGACCGTTTCCTTTTTTGTGTCTGTGGTGGCAGGAGGAAAAGCTTCCTCTTTTGTTTGAAGTACCAGGAGAGGCCAGTCTGAGTTGAGCCCATTTTCTCCTCTTGTAGCTTGGACGTACAGGCGCAAGAGTGTGTCTGCCATGACAAGTTCAGGGCCAGGCTTGTACTGTATGAGCATATTGAATCTCTCCAGAAGTTTTATCCAGCGGGCCTAACAGCAGGATAGGTTTTCTTGGGTTTTTAAATATATGAGCAACTTGTGGTTGGTCAATACTGTGAATTCTTCCTGTTGCTCTAGATAACAGCGCCATTTGACTAGGCAGTGTACAATGGCCAATAACCCTTTGTTGTGAATAGGGTATTGACACTTGTCATCTGTCAGTTTGCATGATTTGTAGGCTACTGGTAGGAAGTTGCTGTCATTGTTTTTGATTTCTAGTTTGTCCCCAATGGATGCATCTGAGGCGTTGGTTTCTATTTGGTATTCCCTGTCACATTTGGGGTATTGCAGGATAGGAGCCGTTGTGAGTTTCTCTTTGAGACATATAAAATAGAGGTCATGTTGGGGGGTCCACACAAACTTGGATTTGACGCCAGTTATGGCAGATAAGGGGGCAGTCAAGACGTCACAGCCAGGTATGAAACAGCATATGTAGGCTACCATTCCCAGGAACATGCAGAGTTCCAACTTGTCTTTGTGTGGTGGCATTTTGCAGATGGCCTGTATCTTCTGACTGTTGGGCTTGATGCTGTCCTTTGAGACTATGTCTCCTAGGAAAGGTAGTTTCTCACAGAAAAACTGGCATTTGAAGGGTTTGGCTAGCAGCTTGTATTGTGCCAGGGTAGCAAAGACTGCCTCCAGGTCCTTGTGGTGTTGCTCTACCAAGGGACTATAGGTAATAATGTTGTCCAAATAAACCAAGGCGTGATTGCCTATGTGGGGGGAAACCTCTTGTTCATTAAGGTTACAAAGGTTGAGGGGGCGTTTTTCATATCAAAATTGAGTACCACACATCTGTATGAGCCATACTTAGTGAAGAAGGCTGTCTTGGTGATATCTTCCTCCTTAATACAGATCTGGTTGTAGCCTTCAGTTAAGTCAATCTTGGAGAAGACTGTGGCGCTGCCCAGGGCATCAAAGAGGTTGTCAATCAGTGGTAGTGGATAACAACTCTTGATGTTAACTTCATTTAGGGCTCAGTAATATGTGACCAGGCACAGGGTACCATCCTTCTTGGCCACAAAGAATACGGCAGCCCCAAAAGAAGATTGTGAGGGGTGGATAAGTCCTTTCTCCAAGGCCTCCTTGAGGTAGGCATGTAGGGTGTTGTCTTTGTTTGGGGTCAGGAAATAGATGGGTTGCGCCTTAGGTGCAGCTCCCTTGAGTTGGATGGAATGTTGGATGTGTTTTTCTGGGGGCAACCCAGGTAAAGCCTCCTTGAAGATTTCTGGATGTCAGGCTACAATTTTGTAATACTGAGATGTAGTAGTGTCCTGGTGATCTTTGAAGTTTATGATCTCATACTGGCAGGAGTCACAGTTGATTGTCTTGAGGGTTTTTTTATGGTTTCTGTAATGCGTACAAAGACATGGTTGCGTAGGAAATGATCCACTGAGTCAGGATAGATCTGGTGGTTGATGCCTTTGCGTTTGATGGTCAATAATGAGGTTGCACAGTTCACGTGAGGGTTATTCTTTCTTGGCTAATCCAAACCCAGTATGATGTCAAACTTGGGAAATTCAATGATGGGGCCTTGGATGGTGGAGTGCAGGTTTTCAAGCATGAAAGAGAAGGGGGGTGTTCTCCCTTGTCACAGCAATGTGATGTTCATCAGCTAAAACCACATTTTTAATCTGCAAAGGATTAGTGGTTAGCTTGAACTTGTCCACAAAGCTGCTGTTGACTAAGATTTTATCCTCACCCAAGTCCAGTAGTGCCAAGCCTGTGTAACTGCAAAAACAGAAAGGGTAAGACATCAGTTTATTGGGGTATCTGGAAATGGTGTAGAGAACCAGGTCTTCCGAGGGCACTTGGATCATTAGGAACTGGTCCACATCCTTGGGGTTGTATTCATTGTTGGGGAAGTCAGGAGCTGTGCAGGGAGAGTTGTGCTTGCTTAATGCTCTCCCTGGGCTTTTCCCTTATCTTGGTTGCCATGTGTTGCAGTGATACAGAAATGGGTACGGTTTGAATGGCCATTTTTCCTGTTTCCATGTCCATTTAAACCTGCGGTTTTATGGTTTGTGCTTGTGATAATCCACATGTTTGGTGGTTTTATAGGCAGGGCTTATGTTGGCCAAGCAAAAGTTTGGTTGTTTGTTGGAGGTGAGCCTAGTAGGTAACATGGTCTACTAGGGTAGGTAAGGTGAGCCTAGTAGGTAACATAGGACTACTAGGGTAATTAAGGCCTGGCTGGTAGGTAGCAAAGGACTACCAGAGGCAGATGTTGCCTCTACCCAGCAGAAGATATTGGCTGCTTTGGGCTATAGTGCTTCACCTAGCAGGCAACTGTAGTTGCAGGAGGGTGAAGACTGAAATAGCAAGCAGGGAACTTTGTCTGGGGGAGTAGGTTTTGGACCCCTGGCGGGTAACGCAGGCTGCCAGTGAGGGGAAGAGCTCTGAGGGCTCAATGTACCCTAATACGCTTACAGGAGGTCTGCAAGCAAGCATCCTACCTAACAGACTGGTAGGGTGTCCTTGTTTATGCCCCTATGGAAGCTTTGGGGAAACCCAAGGTGAGCATTGGAGGGTATAGGCATGCTCAGAGGTGTCACCAAGGTGGCTTGCTTGGGGAAGCAAGCTGCAGAACTTGGTGTGATCAGGCCTCTGGGAAGTAGAGCTAATTACTCTGCAACTGAAATCCCAGACTTAATCATCTGGGTGAGTAAAGACAACTCATAGACATTGATCTATGGTTGAATGGCCTAAGTGGACTGCCACTTGCAAGGGCCCAGTCAAACGCCAGTTCAATGTAGACTCATGCCTGGGTCTATAAGTTCTGGTAATGGGGGCTGAGATAAAGAACCAAGGTGGTTCACAAAATTAACAGAGAGAACTAGCAAGAGGGACTGTTTGGTCACAGTGAAGGATAGTTGAGGGACTGTTAATTCATATTGAATTGAATGAATCAATATGGTTCAGTGTGTAGAAGGAACAAAGAAGGTTCCTAGTGAGGATTTGTTGAGGTACTGGTTGAGGATAAGTTGAAGGACAAGAAGATTATGATGCAGGACTAGCTAATCATAGATCAGGATGGCCAAAGGACCAGATGATTGCTTTGCAGGACTGAAGAGCTGGAATATGAGCTGGCTGAAAGATCCAAAGATGATAGGGAAGAACTGGTGGTCCGGAGAAATGAGCCAAGATTTTGCCAAATTGATTTGCTGAAGTGGGAAGATGTGGAATATTTTGCCTTGGTTTAGTAAAATCAAGAAGGAATGTGGATAGAAGTGTGGTTAAGATATTTATTTATTAAGTTCCTAGGATATACAAAGGTATGTTGCTATGAGAGCTGGATACAAAGTTGTTTTGGTGGGATGTTTTCCTTGGATTTTACAATATTTGTAAATATATGGGGAAAACGTTGAAGAGGTCCAGAATGAACAGTTTAAATAGTATTCTACTATTTAAATTGGTTCAGGTTGAATGCAAGAAAGACTGGTGCCAAAATAGTGGACCAGTTAACGCTTTGGTGTGCAAAGAGTTGTCAATTTGAGCAGTTTGAGCTGTGGAAACTGTTTTCATAGTTAGATCCCAGTGGAACTTCAGAAAAGATCTATTTCCGCGCTCTGCATTCATTGGTTGAGTTTTGGCAGGTTTCCTGATGAAAATGATTGGTTGGAAGCCAAAAAGCTTAAAGTATAAGCAAGGAAATAGTGAATTAATACTTTAAGCTTTTGGGAAAGTAAGTATGTAAGCTTAAGTTATTATAGGAAAAAGTGAGCAACAATGGTTTAAGCTTATGAAGAAAGCCATTTTGAAGGCGGAACTGTTGGGAAAAGGACACTATAAGAAAGTGTCTGGCTGGAAAGTTACTGGATCTTTTTGATGTCTTTTCAAGGTCTTTTGGAAGGCTTTTGGAGGTCTTTCCCAGGTCTTCTGAGTTTCTGCCAAGAGGTTTTGGAAGCCTTTTGATCACCAGCAGGAGCTTGTTTGGACTGATAAAGCTCAAGATAACAGGGCAGGAGCCCAAGAATAAGAAGCTGGATCCTAAGCGCGGCGCTGGAGTCCAAGTCTAAGGAGCAGACGTCCAAGATTAAGGTGCAGAAGTCCAAGACCAAGTACAAGGAGTCCAAGATATTGTTGGAGGTCTCTAAGTATTGGCAAATTCATATTGTTTCCTTGACCCCCTGGGCTATATAACAGAAGGTTTCTAAGAAGATCTTCCTTCTGAGAGTAAATAAAAGCCCATTTTGACCCCTATACATATTTCTGAGATACATTTTCCCTTACTAGAGAATGACAATCCCTTCCAGCCAGTCCCTGGCTACAATCCAGGACACACTTGGGGACTGGTGACCAGGAGCCCCAAAGTGCTGCTGCCATTCTTTACAGGGGGTGGTCAACTGGAGCAGCCAGCTGAAGAGAGTCTTTGGGTCTCTCTTGTTTTCCGGTTTGCACTTTGTGGAGAGTGTTGGATGTTTGTTCTTCTTTCTCTGCTTTGCAGTACAGACTCTGTAAATTGGTCACTTAATCCAGGTTCATGTGCCTCATTACATGCAACTTGAGGGCGTTGTAGTACATGAGGTGTGTGGCTGGGGTGTCAAAAACCATATTGGAGGGTGTGCATAGATGGAGTTTCTTGTAGGTGCAGGTGAGCTCCTTCACAGTACCTGTCTGGATTAAGTTCTTTACTTGATGTATGATCATAAGTGTGGTGTCCTTAAGCACAAATCTTGCCAGGAAGTCTTGTTTGAACGTATCCCAGTCCTTTTTGATGTGTTCTTCATGCCACTTGTTGCACCAGGTGCCCGCATTGTGGGTCAGTTGGATGGAGATCTCTGTAATCCAAAATTTCTGCAGGCATTTCATTTGGGCCAGCTTGCTTTGGGATGACTGGATCCATGCAGTGGTGTTGCTGTCATTGGCCCCAGCAAAGAATTCCAGGGCAGCACTTTGAAGTCTTTGGGCTACGTTGGCTGGTATGGTATTTTCATCAGTTGCGCGGGGCATGGTGAAAGGGGCCTGAAAGAACCCTTGGGCAGACAGGGCATTTAATGCGGTAAGTGGTATCACTATGTTCTGGTAGAGGACAAACCCATCAGGTATCTTGGTACCAGGTGTGTACGGTGTCCAGTCTGCTAGGAGGTCAGACATGATTCTATCAAGGATTTGTTGGCTGCAGCAAGTATGGGCAAAAAGCAGAATTTTGGGGAATAAAGTAGGATGGAAAACCTACTTCTGCTACCAATGCCTTAACTGTGCTTTTTTAGCAGAGTTACAAGGGGAAAATTATTTGGGAACTAGATAATATTCTTTATTGAGAGATAGGTATTATATAGTCATTGTTAATTGTGGATAACAGGAACATGATAGTGTTGATCACACAGCAGGATGGTGAAGGAGGTGGCTTGATCCTGGTAATTAGTCAAGCGCAAAAACAAGGTGTCCACTGTAGGAGATCATCATCTGTTCATGTTGTTGGATCTGGAAATTTGAGTTGACTTCCTAGTCTGGCTTTGAGTGACTGGATAATTGGATTGCAGGTCACAAACCTGCTTACTTGAAACCTTGTTGAAAGGTCAAGTCTGCTGTTTTGATACTATTAATTATAAATCAAAAGAAATAATATCAATTTTAATAAGTTGTCACAAAGAAAAGATTTATTTACTAATCAAAGGACAAGAAAGGGAGGGAATGTGCAGAATGAACATTGCCTTCATCTGTGCCTGTGAAAGGGATGGCATCAGAGATAGTGGCTGGATTGGTAGTGGCTTGGGACTCAGGGTTGAAACAGGGGTGGCTTGACAGGGGGTTGGGGAGGCAGGGTTTGTTGACTGGGAAGGGGAAGCAAGAGCAGTTTGCTTCAATTGCTCAAATTCTTCTTCCGTTATGTATACTGGCTTGACAAAACGGATGGACTGGCATGGGGGGAGGCAGGCATCCTTTCTGGACTTATCACTATCACTTGCATAGAAGATGATGAGATAAAATAAGTCCTTGACAGACACAGAAAGAAAAAGCTCATAACCCTTATCAATTTGGGTGCATAGTTTGTTGTAGGTGGCAGGCTTTAAGCGCCTGAGGGCGGAACCAAAATTGTAGAGACATACATCTGCAAGATGCATGTTGGCGTGGTTGATGAGATAGGACCAACAGGTATGCCCCACAGCCCTGATTTCTTGAGTTTCCCATTCCCACGGCTCCATCTCAGCACTTGGTACAACTGTGTGCATGGCGTTTTGTGTGGCCCACTCCTCCAGCATGGCCTTGAGCTCTGTCTGGTAGGCATACCCATCTGCTGTGTTTGACAACGCGGAGTAATGATTGACACCCAATGGGGAAACTGCCAACAAACCCCTGAAAAATTGATACAGGATTGGCCCTTGCTTGTATATGTCAGATTGGATGTGCTTTTCTCCAAAGTCTTGAATACTTGCCAAAATCTTGGCATATGACAAAAAACAACATCATTACAGCCCTCATTGCCCTCCCTTTGATAAAATTGATGATTATAGAATCATAGGGGTCAGTATTCACCAAAATGGGGCCACCAAGAACCTGATTGAATAAGAGTCTGGCAGCAACCACAACTCTGTGCATTCACAAATTCACTGTCCTTTCATTTGTGAAAATTCCATGAAGTCCCAGTTGGAGACAAACCTGGACCAGGGGCATCCATGGGTCACGTTTCATGATGGCCATCATAAGGGGATGGACTTTTTTCAATATCAGTTGATGTAAAGGTTCCAGCTGGGGGCTTCTTGGGAGTAGGTCACATTTGGTATGGGCTTGCAGGGTTTCATCCACAGTGGACTTTGCAAAACCCATTGTGGTGGCAATTTCCCCAAGGGACATAAGCATCCCTTGCTTTTTGACCATTTTGAGAACAGTTTCTGGGGTAATTAGCTTTCTTCTGCGTCTTGCAGGCTGATTGGCTGGAGGTGGGATGTGTCTGCCTTGAGAACCAAACAGTGCTATCTGATTAGCCGTTTCTGGATTCTGGCTTCCATGGGTGGCCCCATGGCTCACTTGGTTGATTCCAGATGCTAGTGTTGCTGTATGATTTGGGTTAGCAGCTGCCTGTGTGTGATGGGCAAACAGGGCCATGCTTGAGGACATGGGAGAAAAAACACACTCCTGGGTAGTGCTTGGGGAGGGGCATGCATATTAGGAATGATCTTAGACAGAGGCTTCAATACTGGAAGACCCAGCATAGCCCTGCATGATACTAAGGCCAGGGAACAGCTTGTTTATTTGGTTGTTATCAAAAGAAGGCATAATAAATTTTTATAAAAAAATTAAACTCAAAAAGACAAGTGTATATTTTAATCAACTTCATTATTAAGTATGTTAAGTTGGTGAATAATATGATCAAAAATTAAGCTGTCCTAAAATGAAATAGGATGATTTTTGAGAATGACTATGATTCCTAAAAAAATAGCACAAATTCACTCTAGATCCTTTGACATCCTTTTTGAGACACCCATAAGTTATATTTATTTCAAATTCACCTTATTTTTGATTTGAAATTTGGTTCTTGGATTTGACAATCCTGCAGTTTCATATTTGTTAAGTTGGTAGGACATGCCATTTCAAAAACAGCACTTTGATTTACGCCATCTTGTTTTACGCTATCTCAATTTACAATATCTTGATTTACACTATTTTGATTTTATAGAAAAAGTCATTTTGATTTACGGCATTAAAACTAAGAAAACAAGCTATAAATTTTTAGATTTTTTGAACTCCAAAAATAACCCAAGAAACTCTCAAAAAATAAAATTCAAAAAAACATTTCTAGGCTTAAAAAGGCCTCATTATTCCAAATCTGCAATAAAAATGGGGTCAATTAGTAGCAACATAGTTAAGTAAAGCCCAAAAGTTAAAATATACCCAAAAACAACCATTTTCATCTATTTTAACTATAAACTATACTTTAAAATAAGCATAGAATTGTACCAAATACTAAATAAAACTAAAATAATGATAAAAGTAAAGGAAAGAAGAGAGAAGATAGAGTGGTGTTTATTGGAAAATGGCTAAAACATTGGTAGAAAGAGCAACTGAGAAAGCTTGGAGATGCTCAAGCTTTCTATCTTTAGGATAGTATGCAAGGACCACCTTGCTGATTTCAGTATATTTCTTTACAGCCTTAGTCTGCTTAGGGGGATCACCCTTGGTCTTCATACCAGTCTTAAAGAGGCAGGCAGAGATGGCTGCTGGGTTTTTAAGTACACCATTATCTTATTAAATTTGGGCTTCTGAACCCTGACCCTTATAGCAAACTGGCTATGCCACCCTTCAAGGGAAGAGGTGGTCTTGATTACCCGTCTTTGATCTGCTTATAGCAGTTCCAGGTGATTTTGGTCACTGCCCTTTCTGATGTGGCATGCTCCTTGAAACACTCCAGCCCATTGAGTTTTGAAATACTCAATAAAAGGCGCAAAGGCTGCCTGGTTGGCAAGGATATAAGGATGGTGGAGGAGGGTGTTGTAAAAGGTATTTGTCTCTTTCTTTCTCATAAGGGCAAGGGCAGTGAAGCAATTAAAAACGTCCTTGGCTTCTTTAGTGCCTTCAGAGTTGACCAGCTCATGAATTTCATAGCACTTTTGGAGGCAGCGGCTGAGTGCCTGCCGTAAGTGAAAGTAGCATCCCTGAGGGGAGCTCTTGAAGACTCAAATGAAGACATTTTCCTGAGCCTTTTTGAAATCCACTACCATATATTTGTGATAAGAAAGTCTTTCTGCCTGCTTCCTGGTTGGAGTGGCTTCCTTTTCCTGGGACTGGGCCTTCTTCTTGCGCCCTCTAGTTTCCTTGGGCTTCTCTTCAATGGTTGGGAGGATTTCATCTAACTTGGCCTTTAAAATTGTGAGTGCACAGACATATGTTTCCTGCTTCTTGTTGGGAAGGAAAAGGAAAACCAGGGGAAGAACTAGATTACCAACCTGCCCATGGATATTCCAAAGCTTGCTGAAGAGCTTTGGGCAGGTTGAGAAAGTGCCATCTGCAAGCCAAGTCTTGCATTTCAACAGGTTGTGCAGATCCTGTGAGGTGGCAAAGCAAATAATGCGCTCAGGTGCATGTTGGCTGCTGTTGTGAAGAAAGAATCTATCTTCATAGAAAGATAGTTTTTGTTCCTTGGTAAGGATTAATTGGTCAATTGAGCTTGCACTGACGCCTTCAGTGCTCAGAGCATATCTCTGATCAGTGAGATATCTCTGCAATTTTGAGGCGCCATCAACAGTGGCAAGCTGGGTATCATTTAAATTTAGGAGGGCATCATTGACCACCTCAGTGGCAGTTTGATCTTTGTTGGTTGGAATCACCTGGCAAAGAAACCAGCAGATAAGTTGATAAAGTGGGTCAAAAGCCTTGGCACAGTCATGGTTGACAGTTAGGGCTTTAAATCTAGTGAACTCATAAGTGGTAAGCCTTGCTGGGCACCCAACGTTATCACATTTATAGTGATGTTGGCAGAGAGGTTTCTTCTCATTATTACAGCTGAAGCTGTACCCCTTGTAGACAAAGCCAGTACCCCTTTCTTAGTCATTATGGGGTATCTGGCTGGGTATGTTGTGGAATTGCAAAAATGCCATTTTGATTTCATATATTATGTATGGTATTTAGATTCCAGAGCTTAAGTTGGTCATCTGTAGGAGCACCAGGATCAGGCTCCTGCTCCTCTTCTTTTTCCTCTTCAGGCTATGAGGTAGGATCAGAGTGGCAATCAAATTTAAATACTTCTCTTGAGGATCAGAGGGGGAGTACACAAATGGAGAGTAGGGAGGGTTAGGACTGTTTCCCTATGGTTCAGGTGATGGAGTTAGGGTCTTGGGGGGAGCTTTGGCCTTAGAAGGCTGCTTTTTGAGGTATTCTTGGCCTTCTTGGCCTTGGGAGGAGGGATCTTGGACTTGGAGGCCTTGGTGGCATTGGACGCAGCTTTGTTGATGGACTTGGGAGTCATCTAAAAGTGAATGGTATCAAAATATGGGAATTTGGGGGTTGTTTTTAAAGATAAAAATAAGATTTTTTTCTAATATTAAAGTAGTAATATTTTTTACATAGAATTGTAGAAGAGATCTAAAAATATATAATATCAAAATTTCAAAGTTTTTTGTTTGGTAAAAATAAAAAAAAATATTAGTAATGCAAGTAGGCAAAACTTTTATTTTTGACTGAAAACTTGCTTTCAAAATGGAGTTTTTGAAGTGACATAATTGAGGTGGTGTAGCTCAAAAACATAGTGTTTTTGACCATTTTTATATTAAATTGACAAATTCCCAGTGGAGCTACCTCAAACAGGCCAAAGAGTAAAACTTGAATTTTCTCAAAAACTAGCTTATACAACTGGGGTTAAAAAGTATCCAGTTGTTTAGAGAAAACCAAAAAATATATATTTGCAAAGTTTCAGTTAAATTCTTATATTCTTTATTAATATGGTTTTTTATATGAAAATGTACTTTTGAAAAGTGGAAAGCAAGAATTGTGGTGGGAGAATCAATATAGTGTATCCTGGCGTCATATGTAAATTCCCTTTATTTTTCCCTATCCATTGTGCGCATCAAATCAATTGGGTGATATGAAACTTGGTGGAATTTGAAGTGACATAAATTTAAAAATGGCGTAATCACCCCCTTCCATATTAAAAAACTATTAAAATATTTTGTTAAGAGATCCCTTATCAATGTATCCATGTATAATAAAGTTACAAATTACATATAACAAAACTGGTTTTTTTACCCAGCAATGATAATCACTAGAAGAAATGTCATAGTGGTGTCTTTTTAGGTTGTCCTTAGTATAAGTTTCTTGGATTAAGACTATAGGAACATCTTCTGGCACTATAAAACAGGCTTTATTTTGTGCAGAAATAAGCTTATTTTAGTTAAAGATAAATAGTGTGATTTGAAATGAGGTAAAGTCAAGATGGCGTAAACACGCCCCACAGTAAGTGATTTCATATGTAAATAAAATTAGTGAAATAAGATTTAATTAATCTTACTTGAAGTGACAGAATTGAGATGGCTTAAATTCAAGATGCTGCATTATAAGAGTATATGTAAATTTAAACTATTTTATTGTTTATTTTAATTTTTTGTGATTCAAAACCACTAACGCAAAAAACACCATCTCAAATTAAATTTGAGATGGCGTAAATCAAAGTGCTGTTTTTGAAATGGCGTGTCCTACTGTTAAGTTTTACATGATGTATATGATTTGTTTTGTTGCAGATCCTGAATGGATTAGACAAAAAGTTGTCCATCTAGGGATTAAGCAATAGGAAAATTGCACAGTCAGCTATTGCATCCTGATTCTACTAGTGATAAAGACATTTAAAACGCCCCTAAAACAGGTGTTCAATTTGCCTTTCAAATGCGCACAAGACACAGGCTTCACTTCTGGGATTATAAATAGAACAACAAAGTTATTTATATCTACCTCCTTAAGGAAAGCCGCAAGGAAGCGGTTGTTCTCTTGCCCGGGACTTTTAGCTGTGCCAATCCACTCTCCTCCATTTGGGAAGTTCTTCTGTCTGTGCTTCCCTATCTCTGGTGGCAATTCCCCCTGCCTCACACTATATAAGTGCAATACTATCTAAATAAATACCAGTTTTGTCTATACACTTTATTATTCTTCTGTCCTACATAGGCTGTCACTATACCATCCACAGGTATAGTATTAAGAATTAGGTCACTGACCAACTTTTTGTAGAAACTAGCAACCTTTGCTGCAACTTTTACAACATGTTTGAAATACAGGAAATCTCAAATTGTACATTAGAATCCTACATTTCTGATTCATATATCCTCCATTTGTTTGCATTTTTTTGTCTTTTTTAGTTGAGTTATCTTCTCAAGAGATTCAAAATTTGCCAATTTAAATATAAAAAAAGTTAAATTAAATGGTTGATTTTATTAAATATTTTAATTTTTACTCAGCTGAGTTGCCCGCAAAAGTGATTCAAAATTTGGACTGAGGATTTGACAATCCCGCATTTTTATGTTTAGGTTCTGAATTTACAGTATAGAATTATTAAGTCAAAGTTGAAATTTTAAAAATAAACAGTCATGATTCCAAGGTCACATAAACCAGGACTTAATTTCAGCTCAAAATCAATATGATTTACTATGAAAAATGAGGTTTATTTGTACTTTTACATTAAGTTTGACTCCATTAAGTAATATCTGGATGTTGACCCCAAATAAGAATCCATAAATTTCTTAATAAAATACACATTATTCTAAAGATAACTATTTTTTATATTTTATGCTACTATTTTTATTAAATATATAATAAGATAAGCATTAAACAAAGATATATGCAAACTTTCATAGTGTTTCTTGTATTATGAAGCTATCTATATTTATTTTAAACTCATTAAATAAATTTAGCTTAATTCTGCAAGTCCACTTAAGCTGAAGTGCATATGTTAAAGCTAGGCTTTGTATATGTATTTATAATGTCAACTTTTTGTTAATTCAACTTGTTGCCTAAATCACAACAAAGGGATTCAGCTAAGTAAAAATCTGACATAATTTCAGCAAACTTTAAAAGCAAAAATTACTATAAAAAGCCCAACTATCTCTATGTCAATACTTTCACTGGTTTATAAGAAAACACTTCCTTTTAACAAAAAAACACCCATATAATAGTATAATAATTCATTCCAAAGTACCCAGGGCTGTACTTTAAACTACTCTCTACAATCGCTATCAATTTTTAAAAAAGTTTTATATATACATTTCTTTGATTTTTTATATTTAAAATAAAACAGTTTTGGCCTTAAAAACCAACTATAAAAAATCTTAACCAATCTTTATAAGTGATTTTCATAGTGTTTTTCATGTTTTATGTTGACATTAAATATTATAGCACTTTTTTATAATTAAATTTTAAATCTAATATTTTTGTCTATGCTGAATTCAAGAATGTCAACACTTTGTTTTAAACATAGCTTCTTGTTCTTTACCACTAATCTAGCTCTTAAAGCATTTGCTATACCCCCTGAACTATTTAATTAATAATAAAAACAAAACAAGTGGTTATTATTTAATTATATTCATTATTTCTATATTATTTTTACTTTGAGAACTTCAATTAATTTATTAAAAGGAAAAATCCTCCAAGAAGCTCCAAAAAAATCTCCAGTCACCCAAAAATGTACCCAAAGCCTTTGTAAAGGCTCAAGGTCCATATTCAAATAAAAAAGCCAAATCTTCCTTAAAGCAATAGAAGATAAAGGAGAAGATTCCAGACCCTGCAATAGAAAAGCCCTCCCCTGACCTCTCTTGCTTCCCAAAGATTGCATTAATCAGAAGGAGATAAGGTCTCTCTAAACAAGCAAAGAAAAAAAGATATCTCACATTCCAGAACCTCAGCCAAGACCCAATAAACCAAGCTTATCCCAGTCCAATAAGCGCAAGAATCTAACTTCAGATAATTCCCCTCTGCTGTTTAATGATTCTTCACCCCCTCCTCCTCAAGTATAAATAAAGAAAATCCTGTTGACTACCTGTATGGATATCATCAAGCACTAAATGGGACATTTGATCCCCTTGAGGTGCACAACATCTGTAATTTTAAAGGAGAGTTTAATCCCCAAAGAAGTTCACTTGGTTTTTCCCTCTAACATATGTCAAAAAAGGTGTAAGCATAGTCTGTGATGGCTTCAGTTTCAATTGTAACAATAAGAATAGAGTAGGAAGAAGCAAACATTATGTCTGCAGGTATAAACACTACTATTCTAGCATCAAAACAGACATATGAGATAAAGTCACCAGCAAAAAAGGCAAGACAAAAACAATGCTCCTATTAATCTTGTCAAAAAGCTTCTAAAGTGATACCTCTAACAAATGATTTCAGTCTTCAAGGATATAAAGACATCTGATTTTTTTTGTTAAGACCATACACACCTAAATAATGAGAACTTAAACTTCATTCTCAACTGCAATATATTAG
This sequence comes from Entomophthora muscae, assembly GCA_014839935.2. Lineage (NCBI taxonomy): Eukaryota > Fungi > Entomophthoromycota > Entomophthoromycetes > Entomophthorales > Entomophthoraceae > Entomophthora > Entomophthora muscae. Next base: position 22,844 of record QTSX02003110.1, read on the forward strand.
TTAATTACATATGTGACAAAAGCCAAGATCTATGCCCCTGTAAGAAATCTTCCATGACCCAAGGAGAGTTGGCCTTGACAGAGGGGTTGAAGATATTCAACAATGATGAGGTATTCCTTTTACATGATGATGGGCCTACAGCAGAGACAAGAACTATATGCCATGCTACACAACAGAACCTGGAGTAGTTAAGATATTCAGATGCCTTGTTATGTGACAGTACCTTTGCTGTATATCCCCTAATTTTTTACCAACCATGGGTTGTAAATTCCTATATTAAAGGCAAGGTGCTCTCATTTGCCTACTATCTGCTTCCTGGGGCAACATAAGAAATCTACACAAGAGCCTTTAATATTCTTCAGGAGTACATCAAGGCCTTGCCTAGTAATAAAATGAGTCTACTTAGTCATAACACTAGAACCAATCTATATGATGATGAAAATCACAAAGCCATCCTTGTTGCAAAACAACAAGCTCATGACAGAGAACCTGGCCCCTCAACTGTAATCATGGACTATGAAACTACTGAGTATAATGCTTTTTTAAATACATTTAATGGTGAATTCCAGGTGTTTTTTGTTATTGACAGGCTGTTAATAGGCAGCTAAAGGGCCAATCTGAGCTCAGTAAGCTTCACTGTCTGGATACCTCAGAAAATTGCAAGTTTTTAGTCCAGAAATTTTTGGTACTAGTCTTCATAAAGCCTAAACATACATGACATTCCTTTGAACTCCTATGCCAGGATTCATATGCCAAGAAACATTATGATTCCTTCTACCATTTTATTGAATATTACAAGCCACAGTGAATTGGACTTGAGATCACTAAGTGATGGAGAAAACCTAGAGCAAAAGCTGACTGGAACTGCTACCTGTCTGTTCTTAAAAATGGAATAAAGACTAATTTTACTTTAGATAGATGGAATAGGTGTATGAAGCAGACTTTGGTATTGAGTCAAGATACAACACCTTCTACAAGAATCTCAGAATTTAACAGGAGAAGACTGTTGCATCAATAATATATTGAGAACTTTCCATCCAAGAAAAAGAGAGCCACCAAAGAGAGGCAATACCAAGAGAAGATAAAGAACATTGTCAAGGCCAAATATAAGTTTTCAGAGCTTGGGAAAAATATCAAGAAGATTGCCACAGTCCTTAATGGCAACCAGGTGATCACAGGCTATCTTTAAATTAAATTTATTGAGTATTTTCTAATTTTTTATATAAACATAAATTGCTTATTATAATATGATCTTATAAATAGGTAGTCTAAAAATTTATAAATACTTTATAATGAATTTTTTTAAAAAATCATTAATTTTTTATTGGCAGTTTGATGCCTTAGGCTGTATTATATGGCCTATGATGGTATTTTACTAGTAAAGTATATGTTTGTTGTAGTTTTTAATATAATTAATTTTATGTTACTATTTCTGATTATTATATTTTCATATAATATGTGAATTCTTTATTGGTACTTTTTGTATACTGGGCTTTTTTTATTTTTTATAAGTGGGAAAGATATATTTTATAGTAAAGATAGCTAATTTCATGGTAAAATAAAATAAAAGTGTATTTTTATTACCTTTTTGATTGACATGTATCATTTTAATAGTTGTTTTAAAATTTACATAGTCACATTACCCTAGAAGTATTTTGAAACTTAATTTTTATTAATTAAAATTTCAGGAAACAGGTTTCTGCTTATTAAAAAGTGTTGACATTTAGTAGTCTTTGAGTTTTTAGTTTGCCTTGCCCCAAGACAAGACCCTCAGAGTGCCAGACCAACTGGTGGATGAGTACAGTGGGAATTAGACCCACCACTCTGAGTTCAGCGTCATATGGGGTTTCTCTAATTGACAGTCAGTACTGTTGAGAATTTTGACCAAGTAATGATGCCAATTATGACAGAGCCCATGGATTGGGATTGCTACAACCAAATCCATAAATTAGTAGTACAAAATACAATGATACTAATTATGACAGAGCTTGTGGATATGAATTGCAGCTACCAAATAACATAAATTGGTAGTAAAATTTTATGCATATTGAATCAGATGTAGTCTGCTGGCCTGAGCCTTAAACTAGCCAATGATAAGCGCTGCTGCAGCACTTTAAAAATACACAGGCGCCGCCTAGCAGCTGGATTAGGAGCCAAAGCCCTAAACTACTTTTACGTCAAGTGCCAACTGAAAATTATTGCAGGTGCTGCCTTACTTTTCATCAAGCGCCAAGGCGCTGGGTTTGATTCCCCATAATCTTGAACTCCCATATTTATCTCATTAATAAGCATTAAGCCTGCAGGATGCCAGAGAAATAAGAAGTGATCCTGAAGTACTAAATTATTCCACGCCAGCAAGGATCACCTGTGCTGGGTGAAGATAAAGATATTATATTGGTTGACGTGCAATAAGCTCTAAACCTAGATTAATAATTACCCAAATTAGGGGTGTGTTAGAATGTCCTAGAAGACATTGCTATCAGCCCAGAAATTAATCCAGTAGTAGTAGGTATAAGAAGAATTAAATTATTTACAATAAAATCATATTTAAAGCATATTTATTTTATCTTTAATCTGGTTGGCCTTTATCTTAATCCTTAAGTGCTTCTGTGCAATCAGAAGCCATTGCTGGGCAATAACCATGGTTCTGTTCAATCCTGACTCTTCTGATACAATACTACTCATATCCTCACATATGACTGTATTCTGGAAAATGTCTTGTGCCCTATAATCTCAAATAATTGTGGCGCTGTAAAGCAAAAAGCGCAACAAGTACCATTGCTGGTACCACATTTGAGACCTCAGTTGCCCCATTATCTGGTTCCACTTGTGTGAGATTCAGTGCTTTACTTCAGGCAGCCTAGAACTATCTTTTCTTTTCAGTTAGTGTGGTTAGTCCAACACACAAAAACCTAGCCCAAAGGCGTAAGGCAGCTCAAAGAGACCACCCTTGAGAAAATTAATTCCCATTTTACTGGGGCACTGTCAGCCCATTTATGAAGTCACTCTGGAGAGATCTGCCAATATTTTAACAGGTTTTACCTTTATTTTCATAGGCACACAACAGCCACGTCTAAACAGGCCACACCCCCTTGTTCACACTGTTCTTTGCACTAGTAGGGCTCACAGCCAAACGCTCACAGTAGAGGGCCCTGATAAGGCAACAGTTTGCTACTACCTCCACCAACATTTAGTAGTCTGCATGGGTAAAAACTTAATTCTGACTCTTAAATGCTGTTTACATAAGAGTATTTTTAATTCTGGCTGTTGACATACACTAAGTTGATTTGTAGAATGAGTTAATTTTTGCAGTTGCCCTCATCACACTTCCTGTGGATTTTTTAAAGCTGGCTGAATAGCTTTGGGTAGGTAAATAAGGTACTATCTGCTAGCCAAGGTTTACACTTGAGGAATTTGTGTATATCTTGGCATGTTTATGAAGCAGATTATTTTTTCCTTGACATCTACAATGTTGGCATGGAGAAAAAACACTTCTTGTGGTGGGATAGCTTATTTTCTTCATTGAAAATGAGCTGATTGATTGAGGTTATACTAAATTTTTTAGTGTTTAAATTATACCTCTGATCAGTGAAATATCTCTGAAGCTTTAAAAATATCTGACAGAGGCAAACTAAAAATTATTTAAACTAATGAGGGTGGCATTAAAAACCTCAATGAAGGTTTTTTCTTTGGCAATGATAATTGCCTGATGAAGCAATCAGCATATGAGATGACCAATTGGGTCAAAGAGATCATCATAGCTATGTTTAACAGTCAAAGCCTTTAACCTTATTAAGCCACAATTAGTTAGCCTTTCTGTAAAGCTAAGGTCATCACACTTATAATAGTGTTATGGATTGTATTCTTTTTATTGTTATAGATGAAGCTGTAGTCCTTATAAAAAAATCCAACACCTCATTTTTTAGATGTAACAAGATAGCTCACAGAAATTTAATGGGCACAACAAAAGTGATATTCTGGTTGCAGATTTTGGGGACTGTGTGGATATCTCACAGCTCATTTTTTCCCCAGTAGGATTGAAAGGCTTGGTTTATTGCTTCTGTTTCTCTTCAGGCTCTGATGTGGGGTCAAAGTAATAGTTGAAGTGTAAATCTTCTCCTGAGGGTCAGAAGGTAATACACAAATGGAGAGTGGAGAGGGATAAAACTGGTCTCTTTAGTCTCAGGTGAGAGTATAGAGCCTTGATATGAGTTTTTTTAGAAGACTGATTTTTGGGGGAATTATTAGGCTTTTCAGCTTTCATGGTGATGGTTTTGTCCTTGGATATCTGAAAAAAGCTTTTTAAGTATGCTTAGAAGGCATCCAAAGATTAATTAGTATTAAAAATGTTTGAATTTAAGGTCAATTTTTAGAAACAAAAATTATAATGTTGAAAATATAAAAATATTTTATATTTTTACATAAAATTGTAGAGAAAACTTGAAATTATATCATATCAATTAGTCAGAGTTTTTAACTATGTAAAAATACTTTTTTTCTCTTGTAGTGCAAGTATGCTAAGCTTTGAGTTTTGAATAAAACTTACAGTCAAAATACTGAGATTTATATGCTGTAATTATGATAATGTAGGACAAAAGCATAAGAATTTTGTATGTTTTATTTTATTTTAATAAACCAACAGTAAAGCCATCACAACTAGTCAAAATTTTAAATCTTGAATCACTCAAAAATATCTTATAAAATTTGGCTTAAAAACATTAAGCTGTTTAGTAGAGATAAAATTGTGTTTATGTAAATTTCCAGAATTTTTCTTAGATTTTCATATAAGTGATATTTTGTGTGAGACTATACTTTTAAAAGTGAAAGCCAATAATTAAGATTAGGGAGTTAGTTTAGCCTACTATGATGTCATAAGTAAATCTTTTTTATTTTCACCTATCTATTGTGTGTATAAAACAATTGGTTGATATGAAACTCAGTGTATTTTGGAACAATCTAAATTGATGTGCGAAAAAATTAAATTATAAAGCTACTAATGAAGCAAATTATGGTGATTAATGTAAAAATAAATATATATGGGATAAAATACTAAACTAAAGGGATTTTAAATGCCAGTGATAACCAGTGTTAGTAATACATTGGTGACATTTTTTGGTTGATATTACTATTAGTTTATTTTATTAAAACTTTGAGAACATCTTCTGGCAGTATAGAAAATTCATTGATATAGTGCTAATATGAGCTTATTTAAGTGGGTGATAAATGGCTTAATAAAGCTGGTGTAGATTTGAGATAGTGGAAGACTATCCCACACTGAGTGTTTTCATATTTAAATAAAGTTATCAGAATAAGGGTTTATTAATTTCTCTAAAATGACAAAAACAAGATGATTTATTTTCAAGATACTTTATTATGAAATTATAATTTTAACTTTAAATTTTTTATTGTTTTTTATTTTTGAATAAGAATCTTCAACTCAAAAATGCAATTTCGAAGATGATTTGAGATGGTGTAATTTGAGATAGTGTAAGCTAGAACCAATTTCAGACCATCAGACTCTATATTTTGACCCAAGTTTGCTTGTTTTATAAATCCGGGTAAAGTAAAAAATTTCACAAAAAAATAATAACATACATCAATTTTAAACTGTATAATGATATTGTATATCACCAGAAAATCTTGACAATGCTTGTAAACGGATTTTTTAAATACTAAAAAGAAATATATTAAATTGTCTAGTACACTGAAAGACTGTTAAGTCTTCCTGGTGTAGTTGGTTATCACATCTGTCTAACACACAGAAGGTCACCAGTTCGAATCTGGTGGAAGACAATTACCTTTTAGATTTATTTTAGTGTATTTAATAACACTTTTAAAATCCAACTATTTGTAATTAAGGAAATATTTTGATTAAAAATAGAATGTTTGTCAAATTTTTTAAATATTAAGTCTAGGTCTTCTCGAGTATTGGTAAATAATATAATCTATAAATAAGAAAGAAAATCATCTTTTGATTCTCATGAAAATCACTAAATCTATTGATTTTTGTTTACTGACTAGAATACAAGTTTTCAGGGACATGGACTATAAAAAGAATTAAAAAAATATTGATTTATTCTTTTATGATTATATGGTTGTGTATGAGGGCGCACATGCTAGCAAAAAAAGGATTACCACCATTGTGAATAATATCTCACTTTGCAGAATACTATATTATAATTTTATACCTCAAATAAAAAACATTAACAATTAATAATATTCTTTCTAGTGAGCCTTTTTGTCTTATTTCTGATTAAATGTCTTTAAAAATAATTCTTATTGGTGTCAAGTATACACTTCTGGGAAGTATAATAAAATAAAACTAAAGGGTAAATTAAGAAGATAATGATACTTTATTTGATATATGTATTGAGTATTATATAGTATCATGAGAAGCCACATGTTATGCATGTATGCCATGATGATATGGGGCTTATCTGAGTAATATTTCATCTAGGTCATAAGGCCTTTCTGAGTGTTGTTCCTTTTAGGATGTAAAAGGGTTGATCCCTGTAATTAGATGGGAAATTCATAAGAGTGCCACCAATTTAATTATTAGTCAGGGAATTACTCAGAAAATTACTTTCCTGAGAGAGAGTAATCAAATATATTGCAACATTAGATACATTATATGGAATTAAGTTTTCTGATATTTTATAAGGATAAAGAAGTGATAATAATAGTAGTTTTTTACTAAACATTATCAGAGTATATAATAACCAATAAATTTTTATCAATAAAGTAGTTTTTAAGCCTGATGAGATAAACTTATATTAGTCAATTTAGAATGCATAGATTCAGTCACAAAACAAATTTCAACTTTTTAGATCTATATAGAAGATAATTCCACAGAAAATGTGCGCTATTTGGAAAAAAATTCCAGTCATACAATGACCTACTCAAACTGGGGGGGAATGTATAATGATTCAACAACATGTGTACCAAACACTTGAATATATGAGTTCCAGTCACAGAGCACATCTACTATGTTTACTATGTTTTTTGTGAACACATGGAACTCAGTCACAAAAGTTACAAACTCAATCAAACAACAAACCCCAATAGCAACTGAAACAGACAACAAAAATATTCAATATCAAAACAAATGTGTGAATTTATAATACTGTTACCAGCTAGTCCTAATTAAGAATACAGTCTAGGATATGAAAAGTAAATAAATATTTGGAGTGTCTGTTATGGGATAAGAATTAATAAAAATATCAAATTTATCCAAATATACCAGTAACAGTGCATACTTACAACCAAAAACAATTAATATAGAAATCTAAAACTTAATTTGAAATAAACAGTAGTGACTATAAGCCTTTAGGCTACTATATATGAACAGATAAAAATTTAAATAAACAAATTATATAGATAAACTGATTTAAATTTAATCTAATTTAGTTTTATACCAAAATGGACATATCCAAATAAAAGAGCCAATGAGCCAAAGGAGTACACTGTGAACGTGGACATCCTTGTGGGTCAAAAAATCAAGTAAGTGTAACACAAGTGCCTACTCAGGAAGGAGATGGGAGAGGATAGTTCAATAGTGAGGTTGCACTGACACAACCAGCTCAAGAGACACAGAGTATAAGGGTACAGAGTATAAATCCCAGGGTCCAGAAGCTGACCAGTAAATACACCAGGGTCATCACCACCAAAATGATAAATAACATCACCACAAAGAGGGTGACCTATGTATATGATCATGTGTACTGCCAGGAAGCTGTCCCAACAGCCATGATGAAGAAGTTTAAGCCTGTGCTTGACACTACCTACAAGCCCTATGTGAGTGATAACAAAGGGAAAGATGAAGACAAGCAGCCACAGTATTTTCAAACCACTGATGAGCAGCAGGTGCTTAAAAAGATTGCTGTATTTTACAACAAGGTGCCTATGCCCTGTGTTGTGGCTGAGTCCGCATAGTCTGTGCCTGCCTTCAAAAAGCCCAAGTATCATGTTATCTTCAATTTCACCTGCAAGACCTTTAACAGACTCATGGAGGAGACACTGGACTACAAGAAGGCCACAGCCATTGTTAGGATCTTGAAAAGATCCACTCACAGGCTCCACAAAACCTACCTGAAAACATATGTTGTCATTCTTTTGAAGAAATTCAAACACAAGCCAATCTTATTGGTCAATAAATACTTGGGGGAAATCCAGAAGTGGATCAATAGAAACTGCCATCTTGAACTAGAAAATATTCAGTCAATGATTGAGTCCACTTTTGGGATTGAGGCCTTAATTTCCACATGCTATTACACTATGAAAAGTTTGAGAGTCTCCTGGAAAAAACTTGAGGGTTTTCTGTACAATCAGAACAGCCCAGACAACATTGTCTACCACCAGAAATACAGCCAAGACATACATTGCGCTGAAGAAAAAAGGCACAGTAAAGTTCTACTACATCAACAAGTCCTCCTTTGTGTTGTCAATGTGCAATGAATTTGGGTATGTCCCCAAAGGCAAAAAGAACAATATGTCCTGGTGTGTGGCTGTGCGTTCTATTGCCTACTTGATGATAGCTCTTCTTGGCTCCCTTGGTATTGAACTATACCAGGTAATCAAGGGTTTTCATAATAGTGGGACCTTTCTGAAATTTCTTTAATTGGTTCAGGAGCACCTCCAAGTAACCATTTTGGGTGTCAAAAATATCATAGTATTGAATAATGTTGGGCTCCACAAAGTGGCAGATATTCTCAATGAATTCCAGATGATTAAGCCTGGTGTAGAGATTGGCTCCCAACAATTAGCCACATCCAATTTGCACCTGCTATTTCTCTTCTCCTATTTCCCATTCCTTAACCCAACTGAGGAAGTTTTTGGGCAGCTCAAGCAAGTAGTCAAAAAAGGGTGCCACCTGGGCCCAATGATCTGTTCAATTTGTTGCAGGTTGGTGTCCATACCCTCTTAGCTGAGATAGTGGGTAAATTCTATGGCCACATTGATTTTTTCTCCCTGTGTGCCTCTTCAAACAGCCAATCAATTAAAGGCTTAGCCATTTCAATTATTTTTTTTTGCATTTTAATTTTTAATATTTTTTTTATTTAGTTTAATTTGTATTGACTTTATTTCTGTGATTCAGTGTGTATACTGTCAGGTATAATAAAAAATTAACAAAGCAAAGCTAAATAAATGAATAACACACAAAAATAATTATATATTTATATTTTTTTTAGTTTATTTTATATTGATGTTCTTTATATGATTTTTTCTGGTGGAGCTGCCATCCCATATGTGGCAGGAAGTATAACTGCATCCTGAGTAACATGCTCTATTGAGCTGTACCTAAGGGAATATTTTCCATCTAATAAATGGCAAATTTCATCCAGCCTTATTATTACATCAGACAGGTTGCATGCTTCTTTTTTAATCCCCATCATCACAACAAGACCTAGATAAACAATCAAGTGAAGTCTCTGCCCTGCAAACAGGTCTGAAAACTCACAAAATTAATTATATAGGGTGCTTATTTTATTTTTAAGGGACATGGTAGCAAAGGTTTTTTCCCATGGTTGATAGGATTCTAGTCTTGTCAGAGCACTAGGGGCCCCTGAAGTCTCCAAGGATGCCCACAACAGTAGGCAGTGTCATAATTTCAGGCTTACACAAGACCTATAGAACAGAAACCCTTGTAATGGTAGAGCCTAACCCTGTTGTCCTGGGACTGGCTGACTATTAAGTGAAGACTTGAAATAGATATATAGATAAGCTTATTTATTAAGAATAGGAATGAGGGGATTATATAGTCACTCATTACATCTTCAGGATGCACAGAGGGCAACATTAATAGTCATGTGAACATTCAGGAAAGATTTTGTTGATCCTAGTATATCATGTTAGAGATCTACAGAGATCAGGTGATACTGGATAAGTCTCAGAATAAGGATTGAGTCCCTAGTTTCAGAGATATGAGCTCAACAAGGCAGGTATGGTTTGGAGCTTGATAAGAGGAACAATAGATTATTATCCAGTAATAAAATCACAGTCACTGCTGTATCTCTGGAGGTACTGAATATTGGATCATAGCAGAATAAGTCTTTCTAGGGTAGTTTTGCATGAAGAGTGTGATAATGCAATAATACTGATAAGCTACAATATTGGTTAAGCCCAAATTGATAGCACCAATAGTATTGAATATATGAATCAAATTAGTACTAAGCATATCATAGGGAGATATCTTAATACCAAAATTCACAACAGGCAGGACAGCGGACAAACTGTTGGTAAGGTTGGTTTTTTTTAAATTTTTTTAGGACATGGGATAATGAGTATTCAGTTGGGGAATTAAAACAAACTTTTTTGTCCTCTCTTCATTTTGTGTGAGTTTTAATATGGCATGGTTTCAACAAAGTCCCAGACAAGAAGCACAAAGAGCTTGTAAAATTTTGGGGGTGGAACATACAGGTCAAGATGGAGCTTAGGGGCTGCAGCCAAAGCTATAACCACCATTCAAGAAAAAGTTGGCATTTAAAATGTCTGCATGTTGACTGTCAAAATTAATTTTATACCCAGGTCAACACATTAGAAAAGTTTAGATAAAGTTTACTATCATGTGCCTACTCAAAGAAGACACTTTTTTTCAAGCAAAAAACAAAATGTTGAACATTTTACATAGTAAAATTAAGCACCAAAGACTTTTTTAGGGTAATATGATCATTTAGAATCCTAAATCAAAATAAAAAATACTGCAAAATAATTGAAAATCATATTAAAAATAATTTACTATGAAATTAACTTTTTTACTATAAATTTTTTTATTTACCAAATAAAAAGGCTTAAACTATTTTCCAAAGGAAACTCAATGAGAATTAGTATATTCAATGAAAAAGAAAGATGTAAGCCTTTTTTTAAAAGTATTTGATATAATAGTAACCCAAAATTATATATACTTTAGTACTAAAACAACTATTTAAGCTAGATAATCCAGGCTCTAACATATAAATCTTTTATAAAAACTATTAATTCTTTCTATCATTTTAAATTAGATTATCTTGTTAAATAATATTATTAGTTTTATATTAAAGTTAAATAATAAAATATCAGAAAGTGCAAATTTTTTTTATTATAAACTAAGTTAAAGGTTTGTTGCAAGAGAGTACAGTGGCAATCTTTCTTATCTACTCCCCAAGCTCAGATAGCTTGTACTTATTCTTGACAGCTGACTCTATCTGCTCTTTTTAAATGCTAGTCTTACAATGTTTTCTCCTCTTTGGAGCCCTTACTTTCATATCCCAAAGGGAGGAGACAGTCTTTCCCTCTTCAGCCTTAAGGTGCTCAAAAAAGGTGTTGTATCTGAGATTCACACCAAAGGAGGACTTTAGATGTTTATGCCAGTTTTCCAGGCACAATGTTGTCTTCATTTCATACTTGAGAACAGCCTGATAGCAATTCCAGCTTTCCTCTGCTACTGGCTTGCCCTTGCAGCTGATTACCTTGCGCCCCACCCACTGTGGCTCATAGTAGTCAAAGAAGGGTTGGAACTCAGCTTCATGGCTCAAGGCATAAGGGTCATTACAGAGAAGCTCAAATCCTTGGCCAATATACTCAGGCTTAATAAATACAAGAGCAACAAACTTTTGGATCAGAAACTTGCATTTACTAGTTATATCCTGCTGTGTGAGAGAGCTGAGGAGGGGCTTGTCCTTAAGGCGTCAATTAATGCCTGGCTGTAATGAAAGAAATATCTCTGTAACTCATCATTGAAAGTTTTTAAAAAGGCGTTGTGTTGGGCTGTCTCATAATCCATGATAATTATTTTAGGGCCAAGGGCTCTATTGTGTTCTTTCTCTTCAGAAGCTAGGGTGACTTCATCTTTATCAGCATCATCAGGATTAGCCCTTGTTGAGGTACCAGGAACTTTCCAGCCCCAGTGGGAATAGCTTTAATTCCCTCCTGTAGAATCTTGAATGCTCTTAGGTATACTTTCTCTGAGGCTCCAGGAAGAGACTATATGCAAAGGGGAAGACTTTATCATCAAGCTGAGCATGCACTACCCCTTAGCTGGTAGAATAACTTAGGATATGCTTCAAATGTTCCATCACAGAACCAAGTCTCAGTAGAGTGCTGCTGCTCTAGATTCTTATATATGGCATAGCATATTATCCAGTCTTTGAACCAGGTCCATCATTCTGAAGAAGGAACTGTTCATTGTCTTGGGTCATTTATAACTCAGGAGTAAGGACCAGACCTTTTAGTTGGTATACACTTTTTCCAATTAGGTTTAGCTCTTGGCGCCTATCACAGATATACTTAACAAGTTGTTCACGGCCAGAGACAATTTAAAGGTTTTCTTTGCTCAAGTGCTTGATAGTATTTATTTCCAGGTGGGTAGTCTTGATATCTTTTGATACTGAGACCAGTTGGAGTAGGTACTTCTTGAAAAGCTTCTCAATCAAAGCGGTAGGGGGCAGGCAGGTATGTCCCCTTTTCCAAGATAACTCTATCCCAACCTTGGGTGCTCAGGCGCGCAGGATAGCTCCTGCCTTCACACGTGCAATGTTTGCTCTTGATTTCCTGCTTCTGGCTGTTGCAGCTAGAACAGAAATCAATCACCATGCTTGGACCACCTTTGACTGGAATTGCTGGAAAATATTTTGGAAATCTCTTTGGGATCTTGAAGGAGCTCTTAACTTTGCAAATATTGTGGGCTTTTATTGTATCCCATGGCCTAGGAGAAACATGTTAAAATCCAGGAAAGTACTCATGTTGCTTATAATCTTTATTTTCACCAGGAAAGAGCTCAGGAGAGGAATTGAAGCTTGTATTTATTCTCTTCCTGTTGATGGGGTCTTCATCTCCCTCAGACTTATACCAGCTACTGGAGGTGAAACCTATATCAGAGCCATTCTCAGAAGCTGCATGTATGGGGTTTTCTATTTTGTTCATCTTTTTAGGCTGTTTATTAGGCACTTTCTTTGTAGAAAGAGAAGCCTTAGGCTTAGCAGCGCTCCTGACAGTCTTCTTATTAGGCTTTTCACTATTGGGCTGGGGTTTCTTTGATTTGTCTTATAAAAAAAGGCGGTTATAGAAAGGGCTGTGGTTACTGTATAGAAGAATGAAGGTCAAAGATGTTAATATATAAAGTTTTTGAGGATTACTATATAGAACATGCAAAAGCCCTCTATATTTTTAAGATATGCAGTATTATGAACTTTTATAAAAAAGTGGACAAAACTATATTTAAATGTTTAGTGTCAACATTTAAGTGTTGACATGTATTGAAATTTTGATTCTAGAAAGTTGGCCTAAAATTTTGTGTTAATTCTGAATGTCAACTTGTAGAAAGTCAGCATTATTGAGGTGAATTACCATGTAAAAAAATAAATCTTAATCAAATTAAGATCAGGTTGGGAATCTGGTCTGAAGATAGGATTTCCAGTTTTTGGATATAATAAAGCTATAATCATACACCTTTTAAAAACTAATTACTATATAGTGTAATACATAGTTTTATTATTATTATGTGAAGTTTTGGGGTTCTAAGCATATCATTCTGTAAGCTGAAGCTGTTAAGACACATGTTTTGCTTATTAAACTGGTGAAGGTGTTGGCTTTTCTGGTGTTGGCCTTCTTTTATAGCAGAACCACTATTGAATCTTGCTTAATCCATTCCTTGTGCTTGCTTAACTTATTATCCCTGTCTCACTTTTGCTCCTGTGTTAGGTTTCTTATGTGTTGAAATTGATTGAAACTGTATAAATCCTAGTTTTAACATATAAAATCTAGCTTAATTCCATATTTAGGGGTTTACCCAAACACATCCAATGATTTCAAAGCTATAATAAGCCACTAATATAATATGTAGCAAAGCTTGAACCCTTACCCACTATATGTCAAACAACTATAAAACAAAGCACCAAGTACAGGTATAAATACCTTATTATGAGTGAAGGTGTTCCAGACTGTTGTAAAATGTGGCAGTGGTTGCTTAATTCTACAAATAGTTAGTCAGTACTCCTCACTCTTAATACTATACCTTTGGCTGAAATAGTGACAGTCTTAGTATAGACAGAAGAATAAAAGATATAAGGACAAAACTGGTATTTATTATGATAGTGCTGCAGTTATATAGTGGGGGCAGGGGAATTATTGCCAAGGGAAAGAGGCACCAAAAAAATGACTTACCATATGGAGGCAGTGGAGAAGTGGTATTGGAAAGTGCTTGGGCAAGAAAACAACCAGTTTTACGCACCTTGCCAAATGGAGGAAAGTGGCTCTTAAATGCTACAAATCTATTATTGTTGCGGAAGTGAAGGCCAAGATCTATGCATAATAAAGCCATAATTAAAATATTGCTTTTTAGGCGCAATTAAACAAGTTTACAGGCATAAAATAGCAAACACGGCAAACAAGTGGGAAATTGCTCTATTGCCCTTAAAATAAACGGACTATGTTCTGGCTGATCCATTAAATAATATGACATATAATATGTGCATTTTATTAAGAGATATAAAGAGCTGTTTATGTATGCCGCATTTTTTATTCTCATTGTTGACACTGGCCTAAACCTAAAATCATAATAGCTTGTCAACTTTAATAGTGAATCACTTGTATCCTGTAGCAAAACTAAGCCTATCCTTGATTGATGTTGGCATTGGCTTTTCTTTCTCATTGATGAATGGTTCTGACTATGAAATACCCTATAAAAGTCTGGTTCATTTAGCAATCAGCTAGTAAGCTTCAGCCCAATTGTCAAATTAAAGCCAACTGTTTTAATGCTAACAGTTGCTGGGAAAAAATCATCAAGGGTGGCAAAAAAGATAAAGTACAGAGAGAAAAGATGTAAAGAGACAAAATAAAAAGAGAAACAAAGAAAGTACCAAAGTGATGAACAGTAAAGAAACAACAACTCAAGCAAAGCAAAAGAGGAAATAAACAGAGTATAAACAAACCAAAAAGATAAAGGAAAGGAAGAGTTTCACAGATCCTTAATGGATTAGACAATCCAGATTCTCACTTAGGATCTAGGGCAATGAGACACTTGGGCAATTGCACAATTGTCCTATTGTGTTATGGATAAATAAGCAAGATAAACATCTTAAACATCCGAAAATGGGAGTTCATACAATTATTTCATTTTACATCTAGTGAAGGCTTTACTTATGGGACTAATAATAGGACAAGGGAATAAGTGCCACTTGCCTCCATTAGGCAAGGTATGTGAAACCAGTTGTTTTCTTACCTGGGCATTTATAGTGTACCTCTTTCCTCTCCTACATTTGGCAAGTCCTTTTTCTGGTGCCTCCAAACCCCTGGTGGTAATTCCCCCATCCTCTGCTATATAAGCACATAATTATTTAAATAAATACCATTTTGTCATTATACTATTATGTTCTTCTGTCCTATCAAAGGCTGTAACTATACCCAACATGTATAGTGATAAGAGTTAAGATAACTGACTAACTAATTATAGAAAATATCACCCCAGACTTCTAATTTACAACATTGGCATTCATGTCTTTCAACACCAGCAGCTCACCCCTAATTCTTTCTATGAGGAGGAAGGACAGCCTCTGGCTGAATCTCCAGCTCCTTCCCTGCCCTTTCATCTAGCTCCTGCCTTCACTGTTACCAACACCTATACTGGAGAGAGAGCAGGTGCCTCTTATGGCTTGCCAACCCTTATCCTATTCATGCCTGAACACTAACAACCCCAAAACATGGGCTTTCAACAACCCTTGACCTTGCAAGCCCCAGCACCCATAAAGATTGACACTAACTCCTCTCCTTCTGAGGATGCTATCTGCAACGCCATCCACACCATGAACTCTGGTGCTGCTGGTAATGGTGCTTTCTCTGAGCATCCTGCTATACAGCATCATTCTTCTGAAAACTCCTTGGTCTGCTTCCAGAATCTTGCCCAGGTCAACCCTGACCAACTCTACCAAGATCTCTGTACCGTAAAGCATACCAAGGATTATTTGCAACACTTTACCTACTCTGATATGTACCATAACAGGATGCACTTGGGTTGCATCCAGAGCCTGGTGCATGAAAAAGGGGTACTGATTTCTAAGCAGCAAACTTTCCTCCAGGTGCTCTACTCCAAGTTGGAAAACACCTTCACCACAGTAAACCAGTATCTTGCCAAAGTTATCAGCACTCAAAATAACATGCTGTACTGAGTGGACGCCATGAAAAGAGGAACTGCCAAGCTGGTCCCAGTACATGTGGTCCAGACCCTCCCCATCAGGGTGTGGATGCCAACTGGAGTAGTGTGGTGACCAACCATGTTCTTGAGACTGGAATCATTGTTTTAAGCCTGGTCCAAGAAGTAGAAGCTATGGCCTGTTGCCTTGCTACCATTCCCTCCTTCAAACCCCTGTCTACTGCTACCAAAAACTCCCCCTCAAGTCACCTGCTTGGTCAAGATGTACTTGAGCTCTTTGATCATTACAAGAAGATGCATGCAGAACTAGTACAACAGAGCACTGACCTTGCCTTCCTGTTTGATGGTTACTATACTGTGTCAGAACTGCAGGATTGCCTCAAACTTAAACAGTACCACAACTGAGACAATATCCAGACTCAGAACAAGAAGGAAAAAGAGATAATAGCCTTGCCCCAGATTAAGCTCTCCACACAGGAGAATCACATTACCTCCCTTAAAGACAACTTGGATATCACCTTCCAGGAGAATAAGGTCTACCAGGATTAGCTGAATGAACAACAACTTCTCTTGGATGCCTTCTAAAGCCAATTGAACAGAATGCATAGCAAGATAATGGCCATCAACTTGCAATTCATGGCCCTCGACACCAGGATCAATCACAGTCCTATGAGATCCTCCAGCCCTGAGCTTTACCACAGCTACATAAGTGATGATGGTTGTGCTTGGTTGGCCCCCAATGCTGTACGCGTATTGGTGCCTGCACTGAAATATGATGATGACGTCTTGACCACTCCTGAAGTTTCTGGGGCTGCCCAAGACAGGGAGGCTAAACATGTAGCCCAATGGGAAGAGAATTGCCAACACACCTATGAGGCTAGGTTTTCTGCATCTACCCTCAGTTGCTCCCACATCACCTGCTCTCTTGTAAGGGTCACACCTTCCCCCTTGCAGCAAGGCTCCAGAAATTTTAAGCCTGTTAACTCTAATCAAGTTTGACTTTAAGAGCAACATTTTCATGTTCCTGCGCCTCTACAAGAGCTCCATTATAGTGCCAATAACACTATGAGAGACTCCACCATCATCAATTGCCTGGACGCCAACACAAAAATTATCATCTTGCTGTGCCTACTAGAAATAGCTGGACCTTTGCCAACGTCTCCAGAGCTTTGACTGAGGAATTTGATAGCCAAACAGCCCTACTCAGCAATAAGATAAAATTTTAAGACACCAAGTTAAAGGTGGGAGAAACCTTAGAAGACTTTATTTCTAAGTTCTACCTTGAGGCCCAGACCTTGTCTTCTATGAATGCTGTGCAGTTTATTGATATCCAGTATGCCCTTCTGAACGCTGTAAGAGTTAATCACAAGTTATCTCTGGTCCTTAAGTCTGGTATCTACAACACTTGCACAGTAAAAGATCTTATACAAACTTTGCACATTCAAGGAGGAGTTTGAGGTCCCCCTCCCTGAGAGTTGTTCCTGCTAACAAGCAAAGTACAAGCCAAGAGTTGCCATAGAGATGTCTAAGATTTTTGACAAGGTTGGGACTGCTCCAGCCAATACTTCTCTATGTACTTGCTTCAAATGTGGCATGGATGGCCACTTCTCTCAGAAATGCAAGAGCCCCCTTCAGAAGATCAATCATATAGGCATGGAAGATGACAAAGAAGATTACCCTGCTGGAATAAAGTCTGAGGAATCCCAGGAGGAAGGGGCAAAAAACTGCTAAGCAGCCAGGACAAAGAAAAATCCTTGGCTGCACTGTTGGTTTCATCAAAATCCTCTCCCCCATCCCTCTACCTCCTGATAGGCTTGTCTCTGATCCTGGCACTTGCCTTGCCCCTACGTCAGAGCCTACTGATTATCCTTCCTTGGGTGACTCCCTCTCTCAACCAGAATTGGGAGACTCTGACAATGGGTAAGTACAAGAGGACCTCCTTCACTGGTTACTCACCATCAATACCCAGGCTTGCTGTACAACTCTTCACCCTGAAGTAGTCATACCCCACATTGCCCGCCAGACTGTATCCCTACCCTATGCTGAACAACTAGCACAGCCTGGGATTAAAGTCTTACATGAGAATGATACCACAGAATTCTTGATCAAACTATTGCATACTGTGAATGTCTCTTCCCTCTTAGAATCACTTCAGGAGGCCAGCCCATCTGTAGGAGCTGCCATACCTACCTTCCTAGAGAAGTTCAAAGGATTAAGCATACACCGGATTTCTAAAATTGTGAAGACCAGGGAAGACCACCAAAATTGCACCTACATTAACCTAGTAGCAAAAAAACTCATGTACGCGCCATCCTTGACTCTGGTGCACCTGGCAACATCATCTCTTCTTGCCTGGTTAAGAAGTTGAAGTTGGACCCTGACTTGGCTTACCATGAGGAATTTAATACAGCTGGATCACAGACTACTAGAGCCAAGGGTGCCTACTCTTTCCTTCCCCTTTGCTTTAGCAAGCTGATGGTGACTACCCAAGCCATTGTCTTGGAAACCATAAGCTATGACATCCTTATAGAAACTAGCTTCATGATCCAGTATGGCACAGTGATCAATAATGACAATCACACATTTGGGGTCTTGGGTTACTCTATTCTCATCTTCTATCACAGTTCCTGCCCTTTTGATCTACCCCTACATTGTCTGAATTACATCAACTTGGAGTACACAGATAGAGAGATGCCTGTAGCTTACACCCTGAACAGTAAGAAGGCTAAGGCGTTACCTCTCTCTGTTGGGGAGGCCAAGGGAATTCAAGTCTACACCTCCTGTATTGTGACTATTCCTCCTGGTTCTCAGGTGATTAATAATACAGGACTCTTGTTGGCTCTGCCACCTGGCACTTATGAGGAAATCTTTGGTATCCCTAATGCCTCCAGACTAGAGCCCTGGGTTGTACCTGGTATCCTCATGTCAAGTGAAAAGGAGGTCCTCATGCTTTTGGTCAACATGAGTCAGCAAGCAATGGTTGTCTCTAAACATCAGCTTCTGGCTTACATACGGCTAGAAGAGCATGACAACTTTAAGGAGACTGCCCTTTTTGCAGAATTCTCTGAGTTGAGCCTACCTTGTGAACAACCACTTGTCCTATCAGTCATAAGTTGTGACTCCATGTATGGTCTTTTCAAAGAACAAAAAGATCAGGTAATGGACCTCTTTGCTCAGTATAAAAATGTTTTTTCAAGGATGATTATGATCTGGGTAAGGCTGTAGATGTTGCCCATCATATTGATACCCAGGGCAGTCCACCTATCTTCTCCAGACCTATACAGCATAGCCAGGCCAATCACGCTGTAGCCAACAAGGAGCTTCAAAAGTTACTGGGGTCTGGGTTATTAGTCCCCAGTAAAAGCCCCTGGGCCTCTTTCCCCTGATTATCAAGAAAAAGGATGTCAGCAACCAAGTGGTGATCAACTACCAAGTCTAAATACTGCTATCAAGAAGGATTCATATCCCCTCCCTTGCATTGACAATACCTTGGACCAACTGGGTGGCGCCAAGCTCTTTAGTGCCATGGATCTTATCAGTGGGTACTGGCAGATTGACCTACCCCCGCTGATCAAGAGAGATGTATAATAATTACTGACCAAGGGCTCTTCCAACCAACCAGGATACTCCAAGGTCTGTCTAATGCCCTGGCTAGCTTCCAGAGAGCTATGGATGTAGTGATGAGTGATCTCAAACTCACCAGTGTCCTGGTCTATCTAGATGACATTAATGTGTTCTCCCAAACCTTTAATGATTCTTGCAACACTTGGAGGAAGTCTTCCAGAGGTTACTTGTAGCCAATCTCAAGCTCAAGCCCCGCAAATGCAACTTATTCAAGGAACATCTGGAGTACTTAGGGCTCATCATTAGTCAAGATAGTCTCTGTCCTGTACCACTGAAGGTAGAAGCCATTTAAAAGATTCAGAGCCCAGCCAACAAAGGGGATGTACAAGTCTTTTTGGGTATGATTGGGTACTACTGCCGGTTTATTCCCAACTTTGCCTCCCTGGGTGACCCCTTTTTCCAGATTCTCTGCAATGATAAGGAAATCTACTGGAGCCTAGCATGCTCATCTGCCTTCAATGCACTTAATAGAACACTGGATGTAGCCCCAGTATTGGCGTATCCTGACTTTGCCAAGCCATTTGTGGTTCACACAGACGCCAGCTCAACTGTTATTGATGGTTTACTATCCCAGCTTGACTCAGAAGGGCTGAAACACCTTATGGGATACTGCTTGCGCACACTCAATGTGAATGAGAGGAGCTACACAGTTATTAGTTGTTAATGCTTGGAAGTAATCTACTCCTATCAGCAGTTCAGAGTGTATCTTCATGGGGTACATTTCATGGTTGTGACAGACCATGCCTCCTTGCAATGGCTGAAGACTCTCAAGGATCTTGAAGGTCATCCTGCGCGTTGGGCCATCAAACTAAAGGAATACAACTATGAGATCATTCATAAAGCTGAAGAAGTCAAATCAAATGCCAACTATCTCTCACGTCTTCCTACTGTTGCCTTAGTATCCCCCATGGTTGACATTCTCTATGAAAAGCTTATGGAGGATCCTTCTTTGTGGGAGGAGGAGCCAGTAGAGATACATAGGACTCTAAAAAATTTAGCTGTTGACACCAAGGTCTCCAAGGGACAACTTCTGAGCTTTGTGGAGACTCCTGGCTACCTTACATATGCACATTCCTACACATGGACTTGATGGTGGCCGCTCACAAGACTACAGATTATAGTGGCATACAGAAGACATTAGCCTTGCTACAACAACACTGATTCTGGGAAAGAATGTACACTGATGTATTAGAGAGGCTAGCCATCTGTCATGATTGTAATATCAAGAGACCTAAGGTTGCCAAGTTTCAGCACAGACTGGTACACCCTGGGTTTGCCTTTCACACAGTGGCTATTGACGTAGTGGGACCTCTTTCAGTTACCAACAGTCACAAAAAGCTTATTATTGTGACTGTTGATCATCTGACAAATTGGGTAGAAGTCATAACCATTCTCAACCAATCTGCACTGGTGACCGCCACATTTATCTTGGAGAATATCATCTACAAGCATGTTTGCCCCCAGATCCTATTGACCAACAATGGCATCAACTTCACCAGCCATATCACCCCCGCCTCAACTAACTAATGGGAATCCAAAGTACTCTCTCTACCCCCTACCATCCACAAACCAATGTCATGGTAGAGCAAACCAATGGAAGCCTGGTACAGATACTCTAGAAGTTCACCCACAAACAAGAGGCCTAGAGGGACACCTTCCTGCCTGCAACAACCTTTGCCTACAATATTGGCTACTACTGTGCTTCTGGGAAGCCTCCTTTTCAACTCCTTTATGGACAACAACCAGGGCTACCATCTCTTCTTTACTTGTTGGTAAAATTCAGCTTGGTTTTCTCCAGAGGCATACCTCAACAAACTCATTTGAACCCTCATCTGCTTGCAATCCAAAGCGTACACTGTCAACTTAAATCACAAGTTGCAGGAACTAGAACAAGCTGCAGCTAAGCGCACCGCCCTACCCACCTATCTGATAAGAGATTCAGTATACTTATTCAGCAATAGAGGGTAATAGCTGAATCCAAACTTGCCTTCCTTTGGCAAGGCCCAGCTCAAGCTATACAGAAGGCTGGCCCCAACTCCTAGATTCTGAAGGAGCCTCATTCTGGGCAATCAATCACTAGAGTAAATGCTCAGCATATCTGTGTTGCTCCTAGTGACCAAGAGTAAGCATAAATGAGGACAACACCCCAACAAACCAGAATCCCAATAAAAAATCTCATGGGTTGTTGTCCTGTTTTCAACAGTGATGTACAGATGCACAAGAAATAAGAATGAAAGAACAAGGCATTCATCAGGGACTAACAAGACTCTGCCAACACTGTACCAACTGCTATACCACCTGAACGGCAGCCAGGAAGCACAACTGGTTACCTACAGATCCTCAGAGCCAATGGCCAAGGATTGGGAACTTAACCCCCACCAAGTGAGACACACAATTTATCCCAAGCCCAGATAGCTGGTGTCCATATCATGCAGGACTACTTGCTTCTCCATTGCCTTCTCCACCTCCACTGGCCTTGTATGCTTGCGCCTCTTTGGAATTACTACTTGCACCTTCTTCAAGGCTCTTCTTGGAACTCTTCTAGAGTGACTGCTCACCAAGACCACCCTCTTGAGATGCCAAGCCTTTTCCCCTATTGTCTAATCCAGTGGAGGGGGAGGTCACAAATCCTTAATAGACTAGACAATCTCAATGCCCCTTAGGATCTAGGACAACAGAATGCTCACCCAGTTGCGCAATTGTCCTATTGTGGCATGGATTAATACGTGAGATAAATGTGATAGATGCCCAAAAACCAGGAGATTGGACCGTTATTCTGGTGTGCATCCAGCACAGGCTTTACTGCTGGGCTGATGATGGGGTGCCAGAATAAGTGCCACTTGCCTCCATTGAGCAAGGCAGGTGAAGCGGGTTGGTTTCCTTTCCAGGAATCTCTAGTGGGCCTCTTCCCTCTCCTTTATCCAACAAGTCCTCTGTTTTCCCCTGCAACCCCTGGGTGGTAACTTCCCTGGTTGCTGCTGTACAAGCACATTGTCATCCAAATAAACACTAGCCTTGTCATTGTAATCTTATCCCCTCCTGTCTTAGCAAAGACTGCAGCTATACCCAGCAGGTATAGCAATAAGAATAAAGATAGCCAACTAACTAATTTTAGAAAACAGCACCCCCAGCTGCTACTTTAACAGCAAAGAGGGACTGCTGGAATACCAGATATCAGGATCTATCAGAGCGCCAAGTGGGACAAGAAGGGGCAGACAGGGACACAGAGAGAGGCTTTGAGAGCGGAGCAGAACTTTGCCGGGCATGAAGAGGGATGGAAGCAGAACAGGGGCAGGTTCACGCTTTGCCAAGGATCAACAACAGAGGGGAAGCACAGAGGAAGGATGAGCATGGCATGCAAGGTGACGTTACCAAGAAAAACATACAGCTGGACCATCATAATCCACACGGCATAACATACCAGAAAACAGGAGAACTGGCTGAAACCTGGAGCCATGGGTTTTCCAGGGCAAGGAGACGGCAGGTCAACCCCGGGATGGGAGCAGGTAGCCCAGGAAAGCTTTTCAGGGAAACAGGTTAACCCAAGGGTGTGATTGGATGCAAGTTAAATCCTGTTTTATTGATGCTTCTAATTAATAAAGCCAAGGGGAAACACCTAACAGATCAGGGGGTTGACAAGAGAAGTCTTTTCTGATCAGCTGGGGTAAGATGTAAAGCTCAATCTATCATAGGGAAATGAACCACTTAGTTTAACCTGGAGAAGGGAGGGATTGTAGGAAGAGGCTGGCTGAAATACTGGCTATTCATGGGAAAACCAACATAAATATGGGTATCTGGAGACAGAAACAGACTGGAGGTCTGGGGTATAGGGCAAGGAGACCAAGGCATCAGGAGAGAGTAAAAGGTGCCCAAGAGATATAGCAAGGGCGCTAGGGTTTGGCAACCCAGAAATGATCCTCTAAAACAGGCCACAATACTGAAGGTCTCTAAAAGGACCAGACTTCTGAGTATAGTAAACACCAATCTTGACCCATATATATTAGCCCTAACTGTGCATAGTTTTCAATGGATAGGACTTGTTACAGTTTCTATTCATGACCAGATGAGGAGGATGCCTATTGCTGGAGCTGCAAAAAGCTTGCTACAGGTAAACCTTTGGCAAAGAGTGGTGCGGTTAGCTCAATACTTGGGGATGGCCACCAGAGGCAAGGCATTCCTAGAAAGGGAGTTTAAACAACGGTTCCAGGACTGGTATTGACCCAAGAAGGGTCTCACTCCTGCTAAAGTGAAGGTTATGAAAGGGATAGCTGCATAGCTATTGGGAAGGTGCTTGCAGAATCTACGGTAATGCAGCCCAAGTACCACCACTGTCTAAAAAACTGCCCCATCTGGAGATTGGCAACCTCATCTGGATGGCACCTGGCTTTGACCCAGGAATGTATGGGTTCCTGAGGCGCTGGACCTCCACATCATTTCATACCAGACAGAGTTGGGATGAGAGGGATGAAAATACCATGGGCTCACTGGATCCCCTACACTGGTTAAACTTGAACTATCCAAACTAGATCTCAGTACATATAAGGAGACCCATGTACATGCTGGGCCAACCTTGATGCTGAATAGCCTATCTAAAAGGTACTGAGTGCTCAAGTCTTTTGGTTAGAAACATATTTTTTGTACAATAAAGCTTTATCCTTTAATCTTGCTGAGGTTAAAACAGCATCATCAATCCATCTCTGTACCAAACTTAGGGGCAAGGAGGTATTTGGTCAGAAAATTTTCCGCTGAGGGACTCTCTGTAAAGTTTGGTCCAGTTATAGCTTCCTTTGCTTGTAACCTTTTACTTTGCAGCAATAGACAATTGAGGGTCAAACTTAAGGGAAGCGGTTCCTATTGAAGTTATTCTTTGAAGCTTCTGACGCCCTTGATCTATTCTCTAGCAGCAGACGTTGATCTGGTCAGCTTCTATAGAAATGTTTAATGTTGAGCCATCAGGTACAAGCTATAAATTGGAAATTATTGTATGGGTGGAGCATCACTTCTATTGGCAAACAGATTAGACTTAAATCCTTGACGTATTGCAGAGTTGAAATTTCATGGGGGAAGAGAACTTTTGTTGGATCGAACTTGACGGAAAATCACTCAGAAAAGTAATTGACCGAATACCTTTCTGCCCAAAATCTGATGTATGCTTGAACAAACATGGTCAATATTACCCCCTTAAAAAACCCTTCCAGATAAGATATATGAGCTAAAGAGGCGGTAGGGAGTATCGGCTTAAATCCCCAGCAAGGATATATCTTGGGCTGAGATATGTGATGCAAACTTGGACCTGTGTTTGGACAGATAGCTAAACAGTTTTTGAAGAAGCTTTGGTTTCTAAGCGATCATCGACCTTGGCTGGGATATATTTGAACTGCCCTATAGATTAACTGAGAGCCCCAGTAGAGCGCCCATCCGTGTCTAGGAGACTGGTATGTTGATCTAAAGGGTGGAATTGACTTGTATGACTAGATTTCAACTTATGGTATCAACCTTGTTATTGGTTGGTCTTGTATATTAAGTTCAAGCCTTAAAAAACTAAAACTGTATCTTAAATGTTTATTATATTCAAAATAACATAGAAGTAAAATCACGACATTGGGGATTAATTCTGCCTGTTCATATCGACTTCAAGCCATAGTTTACCGGTAAGCTTAACCAGATTACCTTTAAGCACTCAATAACTCAAGCGATACCAGGGGAATACTATGTAAACGTTGTATGGACAGAGATGTTGAAAATATAAACCTTAATCTTGATCTTTGTATAAAGTGATGTTGAAAGATATACTTTAAAGCACTTGAATAACTCTAGTGGTACCAGGGGAATATTATGTAAACGTTGTATGGACAGAGATGTTGAAAATGTAAACCTTAATGATTATCTTTGGATAAAGTGATGTTGAAAGATATACTTTAAAGCGAGCCGGGATCAGCAAAGGTAGCGTATGGTACAGTAAAAGGTCGGCCCAAGTTTAAAGCTCAGCACTGTAGAATCTATTGAGAAACTATGGACCCAGTGGGGGTTTTTAAAGCTGATGTGGTTTATCAAGGATGGTGCACAAGAATACATAGATTACAGATAATTAAGAGTTTAAAGCACCTCCAAATAAAACCGTGCTACAGTCTACTTAGGCTGATTTTATCGATACCTGGTTTCGATTTCTACTAAACTTTAGGGGTTTATGAAGCTTAGTTCACTCCTTTTTTAAAAATTTAGTATGGTATATACCAATCAACCTTTCAGGTCTCCCAGAGCTTTAAATGTGTCACTTTGTTTGATGCAGTTGTTTAGATCAGTGATTAATAACCAAACATAAATCGAAAAGCTTCTGGCTCTCTTATCTATTTTTGAGCTCTCGATTCAAGGTCGAAGACGCTTGAGCTTTAGATAGGTTCATCACCCAATTATAGATTTCATTTATACTGGAGATTTAAATATTACTTTCAATACATGATCTATTCGCTAAAATATTAGCCATTATCAAATGCTATCACGTTCACACTTCTATCTGACTGGAATTCACCCGGGTTAACGTGGAACATGAGACAACAGCTCATGTAATTATATCCTTTAGCTACGGTTTAAGTGATTTTGCAGGAGGTTAGCGTACCCTACCTGGAACACAGGTGCCAGATAAGAATCCACTTTGTATACATTACGTTCCAGGTGGTTAAATTAACTATCCAGGGATTAATCAAGATTCTTCGTTTGTATTTTCTTATAAATTTATGCTAAGGAGACTCTTCCCAGGCTTCGCTTACGATCACAAGAGTTTAGCTGCATGCTAAAAGTATCTTTAAATACGTTTTGTTTGTCCTCCTATAGGGGTTAAGGCAGCAAAGTCCAAGTAATAAAACTTAGCTCAGGTTTTTACAAAAGCTTGGGTCGGATATTAAGCCTGGTAGCGTCCGCCATCATAAAATCTTTGAAATATGCTTAAAAACCTTATCCATGGCGCATTAGAAGCATGGCTACCTTCCACTTTGGAGCATAGCCCACTAGGATCCAACCCATGTCCATAGGATTTTCATCCGTCATGTGATTAGTGGAGATTACCGACTTTAAAAAGAGATGCTCGGTGTCAAGTCACATATGAACTTCAAAACTCTAGCTCTTATCTTGCCTATCGCTTTGGCTACAACTTTGCCCAAGAGAAACAGACCTCATCTTGCAGCTCGGGAGCCTTCCCCCAAACCCGGCTTTTGGGATGACGTCGGTGACTTCTTTGAAGGGTTTACCAAACCCGCCCCGGCTAACTGGCGCGCCGGGATATATGGCTTCCGCGTAGTTCCCGATAAATCTTGACCCCCAAGCGCAACATCTCCCACCAACGTTGACAATAAGGCTCGGTATAATAACAAAGTTGAATCTACATTCTCTATCCACTTTAATACATGGTTTAGTTAAGTACTCCAAATTTAGTATCCTACCCATCAATAATTGAGCAGTGAATTTTATTTTAAAAATCAACTCCAGTTTAGGATACAAGCACCATTATTCTTTAATCTTAAATGTACCATAGAAAATATGAGCCTAATTCTAACCTCTCCTTAAAAAAGCTCATGGACGGGGTTCCTTATAAAAATATAAACAAATAATAAAAAATAATTATAAAAACATAAAAGACCGTTTAAATATCCCACCAGATACTTAAAACACGTTTAACAGTTAAGTCATGCTTACGATGCACCCCTTGAACCCTCAACATAAAAGGGTGAATCGAGGTAGTTTTTCATAGAACCCAGCTAAACGGTACCGCCTTATTAATGCCACTTAATTTCGAGGAACCGAATCCAACATCATGGCACCATTTCTAGTTTTTTGGATCATTATTTTATACAGAGCACTGGGATTAAAGCCATAGTATCCTATTTTAGGTTTTTTCAACAAGACACCCGCAGGAATATGGCGGGTACCAATATTACCTAGAACCCTGATACAAAACTCTCCGAACTGGCCCTACGGCAACATACTCTTCACCTTGACTAATCGTCATATCTGCAAGTGGGTTCTGGAAATCAAATGCACTTCATAAAATCAAGCCAGCGACAATACCAGAAACTAGACCACCCTAGTGGCTTATAAGATCACGGACCAGTCCAATATCCTCAATCGATCCCCGATATCATATCCACCCAATTAACTGAGCAACATACTTGCTCCTTGAAAGAACCCCAAGCAACCCAACCAAAAGCCCGTGCTTCCTGTAGCTCGGGTTGAGTGCGAAAAGATCCCAAAAGTTATGAATGCATGAGAACCAGTAACCCAATACCCATCATGCGTGTTCAAAACCAGCAGAAGGGGCCTCCCAGAGTGAGGTACCTCGATCCCAAAGCCCTAAGGTTTACCAAGCAGACTATGGTTACCATATCAATTTATACCAATTTACTCCCTAACTAAAGGCGGCCGCCAGCATTAACTCATTCCCCAAGTCAACTTGCTGAACATCAACAACTTTTTGACATCCAGTAAGTCAACATTATTTTAGTATCTATCTGCCAGGATCAGACATTTCCAAAGCCAAGTTAATTTTTCATAGTGAATTATTAAGCCAGAATTGCAAAGTTTAAAAGAAACAGTCATAATGTCAACACCAGTTAAACAAAGGTGTAATTTTAAGCCAAAAGACCAATACAGTAGCTTTAAAAGCTATGGCAACAACCAAAAATACCTCAGATTTAAACAAAACAATTTCAGATTTGAACAAAATCCAAGTTGCATGAGATTCAGGATTCAATTAATTTATAAAATTTCAGTTAATAAATGAACTGTCAAACAAAAAACAAAATTTCACTAGCCCATTATACAAAATTATATCAAACATCAAGCAGTGTAGTTCAAACCACAAACAAAATGAACTGACGCAACAAGTGAAATGGATAGGTGCTGCTCTGGAGTATATTATAATCCAATCAGGATTCATATGAGGCACCAACAGAAGGACTAAAATGAAACAAAATTTGAGCAATCTAGAAGCAAGATTTCACAAGCACAAAACAAAATGAAGTCACATAAGATGTGTAGTGTGAGCAGCCTAAAATAGAAAAGTAACAGTTTAACAGCCAATCAACAGCTATCCAATTTAGGAACAGAGGCATTTTATTCATTTTCATGGCTCCTGATTTGTATGAAAAGGTTTTGAGAACCCTCCAAATATGGGCTCAAGATTACAATAAATAAATTATTAATTTTTAAATTTTCTACTTTTAGTGATTTTATCCTAGGTTTTTTACAATGGTTTTTACAAGCAATATCTTTGACGGCGCCAGCAGCCAAGCCAGCTTCAATGGAGATGAGGCTCAGAGCGTGGAGGCACCTGTTTACACCCAAGCCTTTGAGGCAGGTAACAAGGAAGCTGACCTGTACCTGACCACTGACCCCTATGGCTTTAACTTGTTCAGTAGTCACATAGTGTCTAGCTCTGCCCCTGCTGCAGTACCCACCCCCACACAAGCTGCCCACCAACTAACCAATCAGGATGGCAACCTTGATTTGGAACAACTTCCTGCCACCAGCCAACCTGCCCCCCTACAGCCAATCAGGCTTCAGCTCCTGCAGCCTAGCGCCCCAAGCAATGAATCATCACCACCCAAATTCTTCAGGAAATTGTGGCACTGAATCTACAGAGTCTGTTCTGGGAAAAGATTGCCGCCCAGTTGCAATTTATCTGAGCTAATGTCATGCGGGAATTCAACAACCTGATAAACAGGGGAAATCTGATTGGGACAGCCAAGAAGCCCAAGAAGGCCCCTGAGTCACAAATATCTGAGGCATACCCAATCATGCTTGACCTCCTCTAGCGGGATCCCAAGCTTTCATTGGCCCAGGTCCAGAAGCAAATTGTGCACCATGGCATTTGGGTGTCTGAGCGCATGGTGCAGCTCTGGATGTATGGGAATATGTCTTTTATACAGGTTCTTACCAATTTTGCTGGCAACCAATGGGATGGCGCTGAGGATTTCCTGTATGACACTGCCATCAAATCAACCCTGGTCTGATGCCTGACTAGTCTAACTGATGATGTCATGTTCATCTCTTATTACAAGCTATCAATAGCTTTTGATGATTTTGGCAAGCAAGAAAGAGCTGCCACTCAAAAAGGAAGGAAGAAGGTCAAGAAGAGGACATTCATTGGTGCATTTCTGGCTGTTTCAGCCAAGAGTTTTATCTACAATCAGACAAACCCAGATTTCATCAATGGCTACTCATACAGCCACATACTTGGTGGATTACTTGGCTCCTGGGATGGCTCAAATTCCAAGTACCGGGTTTTCTTGAGCCACCAGATGAAGGGTAGCTTCACCGCTCTTGAGGCCATCCAGGAACACGGGCACCAGGCCTCTGTGTACCCAGATGGTCACACTGACATCCATTTGGCTGATGTCTTCTTCTTCAACATGGGATCCACATTACAGAAGCGCCGTCCTCAGGCTTTCAACAATCTCTATCTTGGGGTCCTTGGCCATAATTTTCTCTTTGGCTGCCAGATGATGGCTGAATTATTTGCGCAAATGGTTTTCCATATGAACATGAACAACCAATAATGTAAGGATAAGCGCTTCCACCTTGGGCCACTGCCACTTACCAGCCTATCCGGCCAATGACCAATGAGGAATACAACAAGTGCTATATGGCAGCCATCACACAAAATCCTCCTGCCTCCCCCTGCCACCAACACCATTCACCTGCAAGCCCAGCCCACCCAATCCCAGACCCCTCAGGCCAGCACTGCCTCTAAGTCTTCCTTCCTGCACTATTCTGCCTCCTAGGCATCACTCTCCCCTGCCTCAATAAACCTCTGTCACCAAATTTTTTATATTTATATTATCTTTTTTTTGAATTTCAAT
The DNA here is from genome assembly GCA_014839935.2 of Entomophthora muscae. Taxonomy (NCBI): domain Eukaryota; kingdom Fungi; phylum Entomophthoromycota; class Entomophthoromycetes; order Entomophthorales; family Entomophthoraceae; genus Entomophthora; species Entomophthora muscae. Next base: position 53,441 of record QTSX02003110.1, read on the forward strand.
TGTTCATGTTCTCTTTGTTTATAGTTGGTTTTAATCTTTATGTGCAGCTTATTTCTATAAAATCATATATTTACTATGTTGTGCATCTAGATCCAGAACACAGTTATTTTTAGCACTTAAACACACCCCTTGTGAAAATATTAACAACAATTTGGTGATCAGCTAAATTTAAATTAGAAAATTATAGTGTTAACTGTTTTTAGATAAAGATGTTACTGATCCAAATTCAAAACCTTAATGATAAACTTTAAGCCAATCAGGAGCCAAGTGATAAAGTGATTTTTGTGACATAAAGGGTCATTCAATAATTCTTTGTAGTATGTGCACTAATTAATATGATTGGCTGGATGTTTTGCCAATCATATTAATTAGCGCACATACACCAAAGAATTATTGAATGACCCTTTATGTCACAAAAATCACTTTATCACTTGGCTCCTGATTGGCTTAAAGTTTATCATTAAGGTTTTGAATTTGGATCAGTAACATCTTTATCTAAAAACAGTTAACACTATAATTTTCTAATTCAAATTTAGCTGATCACCAAATTGTTGTTAATATTTTCACAAGGGGCTATGTCAAGCGCCAAAAATAATATGGTAATCAAGGAAACAATGCCAACACAAAGCAAACAACACATATTGAGATGAGCGTAAAACATATACACAATGGGTAAAAAGATGGGATAATGTAGTAAATGGGAAAACAAAAAAAATAAACAAAGAGGCAACTGTATCAAAATAATACAGAATTTATTGGGCAAAAGCTATAAAAACATATGAAAAGGTTAGTAAAAAATCAATGAGAGAATTGGAGAAGCATCTGAAGGATCTTGACTTAGCAATTGCCAAAATCAAAGACATTGACTGCAAGGTCAAAGCCAAAGTTAAGTCTACCGTCCTCACTGGGGACAAAATTGACAAGGTGTCTGCAAAGGTCCTAATGACAAAAATGCCAGACATCCTGGAGAAGACCATTGAGCATCTTCTCAACATCCAGAAGACAGTGGTTGAGGGCCTGCAATTTAAGGCATACAATCTTTCTGTGCCGTCTGTCTGGGTTGACAACCTGAAGATGTATGAACATCTCAAACTTGCCAAGCGTACCAGAATAGAGGATACTAAATTGCTAGCGCAATTGCTTGCGCCAAGAATGGCCAAGCCTGCTGAAGCGGCTGGCAAGAAAGAAACACATGAAGGTAACATAAAAAATAAAATTAATAAAAATTTGCAAATACTTACCTGTTTTTTAGAGAACATAGACAGTGCACTCTGCCAAGTCCTGGTCCCCTTTGTCCCTGCCACATTCTACGCCAACTACACCACTCATGTGGCCAAGCAGCTGTATCTGTCCCCTCCTGTCTTGTGGGAGCTGGAGGACTGCATCCATGGGTCCTTTTCTATGTCCAGGGAGGCATGAGCTGGGCTGACGCATGAAGAGGGGGCATCCAAGTGGGCAGTTACTGCCTACAAGGATGCCCAACTAGTCCACCTGGACCCGGTTAACCTCAGTGAAGTTTACTGTGTAAACTTCATTGAGCTTGTCTGAGACGTCCTGGCAACGCTCCCATTCAAGAATGTACCAGAGATAGGCCAGGCTCATTCAGCTGCTTGCTTCTGCTTCCTGGTGAAGCACTCCCTATCTTACCTTCTGGACAACTTCAGGCGCATGGTGGGGAAATTGGCTGTTGTAGACGCAGCAGCCGTCAAGAAAACTAAGATCCTCCTGGCGGGCTTTGGGCTAGCCTGGAGTGCAGATGAGACAGGGCTCTCCTTGGCAATAGATCTTATCTTTGCAAAGATCAGGCACAATAAGAAGATCAGTGCGGTTTATAATAAATTATGTGAGTTTACGGAAGCCTTTGCTAGGCAAAGGCTTCACTTGGTGGTTTACCTTGGGTATCTTTTCTTCTTTGGGATGGGCGCCAGCATGAAGGATCTAGACGGGGTCCTTCTAGGAATTGACAAGGCCCAGCTTGCACTTGACAGGAAGAAGGTCCCTCCAGGTATGACTTGGTGGACCACATGATACAAGACGCCCTGGTCCTTGCAGGGATTTACAGGTTTGCAGTCCCACCCAAAAAGCTGCTCCTCTGTTTGCACCTAACCCTACTCCCTTTCACCAGCAGGCAGGAGTTTTTTAATAAGGGCGTATCCACAGTGTGGCAGTGGAGGTGGTGCACCATCTTCATTGCAGGATGGGTACATACAGAAGAACTCACTACAGGCGTTTGTAATAAATTCTCTCTTCTAATAAACATCTTTATACTCTCCAATATTTTTATTATAATAAAATTTTATAACTCTTATTTTAGAAAACAAGATTTGCAGAATATATCCCAGAGAAGGTCTTAATAAAAGCATTATAATATATTTCAATAAAATCTACTTCTGATTTGCACACATTACAATTAACTTTTTTTTGATTATTATATTTATTTTCCAAAAGTGATATTAATGCGTTTGCGTAATCCAGTATCAGGCGTTTGGGATACCCTTAGACAACACAATAAAAAATGATATTAAATAAATAAATTACTAACCTTCATTGATTGTCTTACTGAATGTGATTGCAGGCTTGGAAACATCTAAATATAAAATTATATTTAATAAATCTTGAATAGTAAATTAGAGAATATAAAAAAGAATTGGACACACTAAGCCTTTAATTGATTGGCTGTTTGGCTAGGCACACAGGGATGAAAAAATCAGTATGGCTATAGAATTTGGCCACAGTCTTGGCTGGTAGGGTATGAATCCTGGCCTGCAGCAAATTAAAGAGGTCCTTGGTCCCAGTTGGGGTTCCTCGCTTGAGAACTTGCTTGTGTCACCCAAAGACTTCCTTGATAGGATTTAGGAATGACAAATAAGCAGGGAAGAAGAGAAGGCGCTAATTTGCCATGGCTAATTGCTGGAGGCCCACTGCACTGTTGGTGTCAATCATTGGGAATTCCTCAAAAATTTCAGACACTTTGTGGAGACCAACATTGTCCAACACAATGACATTGGTGAATCCAGGGCTTGTGCACCTCAGGTGTCCCTGGATCAATTGGAGAAATGATAGGAAGGTACAGTTGTTGTGGGAGCCCAGTATCATTTGGTATAGCTCATCCCTCTTTGGACCAAGGAGAGCCACCATCAAGTAAGCTATGGCGCAGACTGCAGCACGCCAAGCCATCCTGTCATTGGAGCCTTTGGGGACATAGCCATATGCATTGCACATAGACGAGGAAAATGCTGATTTGTCAATATAGTAGAATTTGACCGTCTCCTTGGCTTTGAGGGCAGTGTACGCCTCTGCATAGTTTTTCTGGGTCTTGATGTTGGTTGGGCTGTTTCTATTATAGGGAGATACCACAAGCTTTTTCCAGGAAAAGCGCATTCCTCTGACCAGATGGTAGTAAAAGAAAATTGAGGCCTCAATCCCAAAAGTAGATTTGACCATGGCCTGTATATTTACCAGCTTAAGATGACAATATCAGGTTATCTGCTGGTGGATTGCCCATTTGGGCTCCTTAGAGAGCATGGTTGACACGTGCAAGGATTTCTCTGCGGCAAGGACTTGGCTAGTATCAATGATCTTGTTGAATGTCTTTGAGACGTACTTGGGATCCACCCCAACAAGAGCTGCAGCAGCCTTGTAATCACTAGATTCCCGCATTTGCTTAAGCAGGATGATGTGTTTGATATCAGGAATATGCTTCTGAGCGGGCTTTGTGGGTTCAGATAAGACAGGATTCTGATTGATGACAGGCTTGCAAGGCATGGTCACTTTGGTGTAAAACACAGCAACTTTCTTCAACACTAACTGCCCCTCATTGGTTTGATAGAACTCAGGCTCCTTGTCATCCTCCTGATTGCCATCACTGATGTAAGGCTTGTAGCTAGTATCAAGTACAGGCTTCACCTTCTCCAGCATGGCTGATGGGACTGACTCTTGCCGGTACACAACATTGAACACATACAAAGTAAGTTCTACCTCCTTGTTTCTAACTTTCTTTGTAGTGAAGACCTTGGTGGGCTTCCAGGTCAGCTTTGGGACCCAAGGGTTGATGCTCTGCACCCTAGCAGCTTAGCTCCTTGAATTGGCTGTGTCAGTGCAGCGTCACTATGGAACTCTTCTCTCCTGTCTCCTCCTTGAGTAGGCACTTGGGTTGCACTAACTCTATTCTTTGACCCGCGGGGGCAACCATAACTGCGGCACACAACAGGTGTATTGGTACTCTGGTGTTGTGTTCCTTCCATTTTAAAATTTAATAAAATATTAAATAAATTTCAATTAAGTTACTCCCTAATTTTATTTTTTGCTTTTATCTGAATATGGATATTTAATTAGAGTTTTTCCCACCCAATATATCAATTATAGATTTTTTATTTCTTAATTAGTTGTTTTTGGTTTTACAACATCCATTTTAGAATACTCAAAAAAAATCCACCCATTTCCCTAGATTTTTGGCCAAATTCAAACACTCAACACAATATTTTTAAAATTTATGTTTCAGATCTTGTGTCTTATTTTAGATACCTTGGTATCACTCTTGATTACAATCCATTGCACACATTGCGTGAGAGATTTTGTTTACGTAGTGAGTTGATATTGTGTTTCATTTTTGGATTGAGTTTTGACTCACCTTGCTTGGGTGTATTTTGTCACCAATTCACATAGTAAACATATGTACACTGAAAGTCAACTCACACCATTTTGTTTGTGAATCAATGTATTTGGATTGTATTTTGAATGGTTTTGCTTTGCGCGTGAGCTCTTTGTTGCTGTGTTGACTCATTTTGCCCATTAACGCCAATAAACCCTGTTAACAGAGTGTATATTTTAACCTGAGAGATGGATTTTGTTTAAATCTGAAATCATTTTGTTTAAATCTGAGGTGTTTTTGGTTGTTGCCATAGCTTTTAAAACTACTATACAGTTTACTAAAAAATGTAAGTCCCTTTGTACTTTTACATCTAGGTCTACTCTGGTAAGTGATATCTGGATGTCAGCCCCAAATAAAAATCCATATATTTCTTAATAAAATAAACATTATTCTAAAAATAACTATTTTTTATATTCTATACTACTGTCATTATTAAATATATAATAAGATACACCTTTACAAAGATATGCACCAACTTTCATAGTGTTCCTTGTACTATTAAGGTATATATTGTTATGTTGAATCCATTGAATGGATATATAGCTTAATTCCAGATATCACTTACACTGAAACACATATTTTGAAACCAGAACTTATATATTTATTTATAAGGTTGACTTTGTGTCAAAGCAACACGGCGCCTAAATTGCAACAAATGGGTTTGGCTAAGCAAACAAAGTGACATAGCTTAAGCAAGATTCAATAAGAAAATCACTATAGATTAGGCAGACTGCCTCCATGCCAAACGCTTTGCTGGTTTATTACTAAATCACTACCGCTTAGCAAGAAGTTCATATATAATGGTATGGTAATTTGGACCAGAGTATCCTGAGCTATACATTAGACTTCCATCTTTGATCACTAAGTTTAGCTTTCATAAGCTACATATACAAGGCCTCAACTCTTTAAAGTTAAAAAGCAATCAATTTCTGCCTTGAAGAACTGGCTCTGAAGAATGTTAACAAAGCTTTATAAGGAATCCACATAGTGGTTTCTGGTCTTGTGGTGGCTGCCAGCATGCTGGCAGTCAAAATTAAAGCACTTTTTTATGCTGGTCTCCCAAATGGAATGTTTTTGACTATTGTGGCTACCCAGATGCCAACTTTTTATTTATGTATGATTTTTTCTATTCTTTACTAATGAACTAGATACAAAAGCACTTCTCATACCTCTATAAACTATTTGCTTACCAATAAAAATAAGATGAGCAATCATTATCTAACTTTATTCATGATTCATGTTATTATCCCTACTTTATGAGCTTTAACCTAATCATTGAAGACAAATCTTTATAAAAGCCACCCAAGAATCATGAGATAACCAAGAACCTACCCAAAGCCTCTGAAAAGGCCAAAGCCCATACCCAACAAAAAACTTCCAAAGAGCCCTCAAATAGACAGAAGACAAAGGAATAGACCTCAGAACCTGAAAGCAAAGAGCCCTCCCCTGACCCCTCCTCTTTTCTAAGCTGGTACCAATCAGAAGGGAATGAGGTTCTACTAAACAAGCATGAAAAAAATAACCAAGAGTCCAGAACCCCAGCCAAGCCCAGATGAACCAAGCTCAAAGGAATATAGCCCCAAGGAATCAGCTCATCCCAGTCCAAGAAGCGCAAGAATCCAACTCCAGATAATCCCCCTCCACCACCTAACAGATCTGCACTTCTATCCTCCTCACTAATTATTGTTAAGGAAGATACAAATGACTTTATGTTGGGCTATCATCAAGCACCAATCAGCCCATGGGGTTCTCCTCAAGGTTTACAATATACATAATGTCAAAGAAGAGCTTAAGCTCCCAAAGAAGTTCCCTGGGTTCCCCTCTAATGTCTGTCAAAGGGGGTTCAAGTATGTCTGTGATGGCTACATTTTCCATTGCAACAATCAGAAGGGAGCGGGAAGGGGCAAGGGATATGTGTGTGAAGATGGAAGCAAGCTTTCAGGACCATACCAAAGGTGGGATAAAGCTTCCAGCAAAAAAGGGGTCCACACACATGGCGCTCTAATCAACCTTATCAAGAGGCTCTTAAAGCAGTACCCTTACCAAATGGTCCAGTCTCCAAGGGCATCACAGCTTCTGATCTTGCAGTTAAGCCTATTCTTCACTCCAGCAATGTAGGCTTGAAGCCCACCCTAAACCCAACTGGTTAGTGAAGTACATATGTGACAAAGGCCAGAATCTATTCCCCCATAAGAGATCTGCTAAGGTCCAAGGAGAGTTGGTCCTGGAAGAGGGGTTGAAGATGATCAACAATTATGGGGTACCCCTTTACATGATAATGGCCTACAGCCAAGGCAAGAACTATATGCCATGCTACACAACAGAACCTAGAGCAGTAGGGGATTCAGAGACCTGGTTACGTGACGGTATCTTTATTGGATGCTCTGGTCTTTTTACCAACTATGGGTTGTATGTTCTCAAATTGAAGGTGAGTGCTCTCATTTGACTGCTTCCTGATTCCTGGGGAAACAGAAAGGATCTACACAAGAGCCTTTAAACCCCTTAAGGAGGCATCAAAGTTCTACCCAGTAATAAAAAGAGTCCCCCTGGCATACTACTAGAGCTGATCCAGATGATGATGGAAGATTGAAGCCACCATTGCTGCAGAGAAAGGAGCTCATGGCAGAGTATTGCAACCAATATCCCCCTCTTGCCTACTAATCTATCTCCTGGTACACAGGGGGCGCTTGATGAGTTGTCTCAGGACGTATTAGCGGCAATGATCAATCTGCTGGGGATGTTGAGTTACAGGCACTATCCCCTAATTAGGAGGGCTGCTGATCCAACATTGCTGATCCCCCCACAGGTTATTCTGCGGTCCCCAACCTTTCTCTGGGACCAGGCCATCCCCTGATGGCTCTCCTCATATAGTGTATTGGTCACAATCCCAATTAATAAGCCTGGTCTTGTTTCTCTTATCCTTGTCCTTTCTGTTGGACTGTTGTCTTCCCCAATCAAATACTGAAATATTATTGGTTCAGTTGCTTCAATATAATAAGAACTAAGCATAGTGGATTTAAAGGGATCTTTCTTCTAAAGCTTAATAAACATAAACAATAATATCCAAAAAGTTTTTTTTAAAAAAAACGTGAAGTTCCTTGTGATCTCCTAGCATGATGCTGAGCAGTTGAGAAGCCAAAAAGGAACCACAAGCCTCTTAACCGTAGCTGATCAGGGGATGTAAAACTTTTAAAGATAACTGAAGCAGAGGGTCTGTTTCTGAGAGGGCAAGGGATTATCTAATGAGAGCCCACATAAACATCCCAAGAACTTTATAGACCTTAAGATGGTCCAGAAAATACAAAACCAATGGACCATCTGCAGATGCCATGATGCTTGTTGAAATTATTTTGGGAGAGTTTGTAGTGTAAAGCTCACTATTCTGGTTTTGTACTGGTCGAACACCTAAAAATAGACCCCCAACCCAGTTGGTCTCTGACTTTGACCCTGTTGCAACTGAACCAATTATAGTTCATTGTTTAGGTTTAGGAAGAAAACAGTCCAATAAAAATTTCAAGAATAGGAATAAGATGGTGTTTATTTGAGAACAAAGTAATTAATATACTATACTAGAAAGCCACAAGTCTACCTGGGGGTGGCACTGTGGCAGATTCTGAATAAGCTCTGGGCTAGGAATATATTAGGCAAGGAATCAGCACGTTGAATTGACAGCACTTTTATTTAGAAGATATTGCCTGTAAATCAACATCAGTTACAAGATACTCTGAGCTGTTGGATACATTATCAGGCATGAGGTAGCCTCAGTCACAACAACCCATAACGCTTTAGTGGACTTTGAAGACCAGGTGTATCACAAGGATAAAGATAATAAAAGTTTAAAATCTATACTATTTTCAAACCAATGAGTGCATTAAAAGAATAAATGATTCTTTAGTTTTACTTCATTATAAAATCATCACAGTGAAATTTAAATGATTCATAAAAAGGAATTGATGTAGCACAGCTTATACTTCATTCTAGAATTAACAACTTTATTGGTTCAGCCTCAAAACCTTTGCATTTGATATGTTTGATCATCTCACTGGGATTTCTAAAGAATTACAATTATTAATAACAAATAACATATTTGATTCACAATTTTTTATCACTTTAATGACGTTCATAAGACTATAAGACAGATCAAAGGCAACTTCAAAGAAAGAGCATTTAAATGTGTTATAAAAAGCTGGAGACCCAATTTATATGTCTAATTAATAGCAATCTAATCCTGAATCAAATCTTGTGCAATATTGATAGTTTTTCAAGCATCATAGAAAAATATATTTAAATACATTGTGAAAGATTCAAGAAATTTTATTCAGGCAGCCACATCCTGGCTACATGGCTTTAACCTGCAAGAATTTTTAAAAGCATTTATAAGCATCTAAAATTACCAATCCTTATTTATAACTGCCCTACTACTCAGAAGCAGAGAAGAGGTTTGCAACCAATGGTTCTATACCAGCAGAACTATGAATTAAATCACGTCTTATAGTCTCTAATAGCTGCCATATGATAAAAATTATGATAAAATCCCACAGCCATCAAAAGTTTAAAATATTTAGGTCAAAAACGTCAAATAACCACTCAATAACCAATAAAACTATACCAAAAACAAATAACAAAATTTTACTTAAATTGGTGGATCAAGGCCAATTATAGTTCTATAAACCAATATATAATCTATATAATAATTATTACACCACCTTTATAAATATTTTTTATGTGTCCTTTTCAGATTAATGAGCCTGGTTAGTTCATTTGAAACAAGCAAAACATAATCAATTTAGAAAGTTTCTCACATTTTAATATCAACTACAACATGAGCTCAGGGTTACAAAAAAGCTCTTTCTCAGCCGTAAGATTAGATTTAGTATCAGGATAAAAGTTTATATGAAATTCTTACCTTGGGTTTCTGAGAAAAATTATGAAGAGGAAAATTAAAAAATTAGGACTAGCTCTCTCAGCCTTGGGGAATCCACAGACATTTTGAAAGGTTTTGCCCTTAGCAGGCTTATTGGTAGAGAAAGCTTTGACAAAGTTGTCTTTCAAAGGAGTGGCCTTAAATAAAAAAGCTCATGATTTTATATTTGGCAGTCCAATAGAGTTTAGAGACATCATTTTAAATAAAATTCATGTTAAATAGTGAAAAAGCAATGCTACTGGATAAAACTATGGATAAATTTTCATGATTTAAATAGAAATTAGAATAAGCACTTTTAAAAATTTATAGGGCTTGGAAAAGCCAAACATTTTATTTGGTGAAGGCAGGATCCTGTTTTTATGATTGTGATTAAAGAGGGCAACTGTGATAGCATATTTAATAGCATACTTGGATGATATTGGACAAGAAAATTAAAAGATCTACCATTTTTTAGTTAAGATAACCTGTGCAAAGTCATCACATCCATTCTAATAAAAAAAAGAATCTGGCTTATAAAATGAGCCTAAAAAGTACCTAGATGCTCAGATAAGATCAAATCTTATATAAAATCAAACCTTCAGAAGTCTTTTTTTACAAATTTTGACAGATGATTTAGGCTTAAACTTTGTCTATTAAAAGTGAGAGCCAAGGAATGCAACTTGAGATTGGATATAGGATCCTAAGGCAATAGAAGTATTTTCACTATTTAATTATTTGGATTTTATATAAAAATATTATTAGATGATAAAATCCAAATAATTTGAAATCTGTAAATAAAGACTGCCTGGTTTTCAATATTATTATAATCTCCTTTAATAAATACCAAAAAGCAGAGCTCTGGATCTTAAAGGCTTGAATTTACAGAGGATAATTTGATTCTTAATATGGGGACTAAGGGCATCAATACACAACTTTGGTCTTCTAATTATACCTTTTTCTTATTCTAGGCAGACAACCACAGTCTTTACTATTCACAGCACGGATGTAACCTTAAGAAAGAATATAATAGATTCAAATAAGATATTTTATTAAACATGATTAATCTTTTATATAATTATTAACACATGATTGGATGCTTTTTGCAAATACAAAAAATTCTAAGTAAGGAGTTTGAAGTTTGGGGGTTTATTCCCTGAATAATCTAGAGAGAGAATTGGGCAGAAATTTGAAGCTTTTAATAACATCTTTCTAGAAAAGTTTCACTTAATACTTCATAACATAGTGTATATTATTGCACTATCACTGTGCCCAACCTTGTCCTAAAATAAGTGTGATACAGCCCCATTGCAGGGCCCTTATCACAGCAGTCTTTTTTTTGAAACATCTTTAATTACTCCCTCTTGGGGAATTAACATCCCAAGTAGATCACCAAATGATTCACCAACCAGACAGTAAACTGGTGGCACCATTATCAGTCAACCATTTATTATGGGAATCACACCATCCAGATCCTGAATGGAACACAACTTGAACAAGCCTCGTGATACAAGAGGAACATAACTCAGATAAGCCCCATGATCCCCATGACATATGTGGCTTGTCATGGTACTATATATTATTCATTATTCATATCCAATAAAGTATCATTCTCTTCTTAAATTTTCCCCTTATCTTGTTGATTATACTTCCCAGAAGTATATACTCAACAGTTATAGCACAGGTAGGTTATCCATAACTACCCAACTCAAAGAAAAATTCTACCTAAGAAAAAGGCCCAAGCAATGGTATTCCCTAACAGCTGGAGAGACTACAAAGAGGGACAAGACATCCCCACAGGCCTCATTATTTACAACAATGTCCTTGTACCCATCAAATAGCACAACACTCTCAAAGCCTGCAGACTGTTACTCTTAGCGCCAACCATAACAGGACCACAGTAGCCTGAAATACCAACATTGTATTCCAATGCCTGCGTAAAGCTGAAATTGGAACTTTTACAGGACAGCAACTGTGGTAAGTTTGACTCCCTGGTAGTTGACACTATAGTAAAGTCAGAGTTCAGCCTTTTCCCTGATTGATAACAGGAAATTGTCACTTTTTTAATTAACAGATCTTGATGTACTGAAAACTTTTAATATAAAAAATTAAGCCTCACAGCTATGGTAAACTAAAGTGGCCCCAGAGAGCTCAAAAACACAATAAAAAAGTGTACCTTAATTAATATAAATAAGGAGAAATAAGCAACTATTTCTCATTTTACTATGTAATTTACACTCTCTATTAAATTTTTTTTGATTACCATAAAAAATAAAATTCCAATCAGACAAAAATAAAACCAAACAAAAAATAGAACTTATGCAAAATATAAAGAAATATTAATATTTATTTGAAATAGTTTATATAAGTATAAATGTGAATTTCTTTTGTTTTATTAGGAAATTAACAAAAATTAAGATATTTCAATTATTTTCAAATAAAACTATTCATCTCAAACTTACCACGTATACATAAAATAATCAGTTCTATCTAATTAAATCAAAAAATAGAAAAATTAAAACTAAAAACTAATTGATCAAAACTAAAAAGTAAAAATTAAAACCATAGAAGCAAGACAGCAAGTTTATTCCTCATCATTCTTCCCCTTCTTCATTTTAGCCCCTTCTAGGAGGGCAGTTGCAATGAGCTCAAGCTGCTGCTTGATCTCTGAGGCCTTGTATTTATGCTTGGTTGCATTTTAAATGGCCTTGGTGAATAGGGTGGAACAGGCTGTGGGCTTGGTGGGGGGACACGGTTTGCCAAGTCACACAGCTTGGAGATGGTTTTCTCCTGCTTGTACTGCAGAAGGGAGAAAAACTTATTGCATTTTGGGTGGAGCCCAAAGTTGGCCTTGAGATGTTTGTGATAAGCCTCTAGCGCTAAGGTGGTCTTGAGCTCACCATTCACTGCTGCCCAGTACATATTCCAGCTGGACTTGGCACAGGCCTTGCCTCTGCGTGACAACCTTCCTAATCCACTGGGGCTTGAAGTACTCAAGGAAAGGCTTAAACTCCAAGTACCTAACTACATAAGAATTCTTTGAGAGAAACTCAAACCCTTTTGCAGTGTGCTCTGTCTTTAAAAAAACCAAGGCACTAAATTATATCAGCACAAATTTGCAGGTGTCCAAAGTATCCCTCTAGCTCAACCTACTTAGCTCAGCATGGGCCTGCACATTCTGAGCAACTGCTTGGCGGTAGTGGAAGTGGCACCCCTGCACCTCCCTGCTGAAGAGCTGCTCAAATGCATTGAACTGAGAAGGATCAAAGTCCATAATGCACATGACAGGCCCAAGAGCTCTCAGCCTTACCTTTCCTCCAAGTCCAGAGTGGCCTGGTCTTTGTCAGAGGCAGGAGGGTTGGCACGGGTGTAGGGGGGTCTTCTTGGCATTGTTGTTGTCAGGAAGGAGGCAAAGTGCTTGGCAGAGGATGGTAAAAGCATTGGTGTAAATGGCCTTGGTGGCCCCAGGAAGAAGAAAGAACACAAGTGAAATCACCCAGATGTCAATCTGGGCATGGGTCATCCAGAGCTGCTTGAACATCTGGGGGAAAGTGGCAAAGGTACCATCAACTAGCCAGGTTGAAGCCCTTTTCAACTCCATCAGGTTCTGCTGAGTTGAGTAGCAGATTATGCGGTCTTTGGTGGTGGGCCTGTTGTCATGGAGGAGGAAGCGCTCCTCACTTGGAAGATGCTTGAGCTCATGGGTGAGCGTAAGCTCCAAGAAGACATCTGAAGCCTTGGATGAGGGGGATGGATGGCAATAAACTTATTGCTTATGAACTTAACAAACTGCTCTTGAGTTGGCACCAGCTTGAGATTATTGAGTTTTAAGTGCTACAGGGCCTTTATGGCCAGATAAGAAGCCAGGAGGTGAGAGGAGGTGGGGATCATCTGAAAAAGATACTATTTTAACATCCAGGTTATTAAATAATTGGGGGCTCACAAGAGTGCTCCCCCTTCTCTGCAGTTACTTGCTCCCAGCCCTCAGTGCTTATCCAGGCCCTGTAATTCTTATCCTCACAGACAAAGTGCTTGCTATTGGTTTGGCGCTTTTGATTGTTACAATTAAAAATGTAGTTATCAGCTACATAGCCAGGGCTGCCCTTTACAGACATAATTGGGAAAAAACAGGGGAAGCACTTGGGGACTTTAAACTCTTTGTCCACATTACAGATGTTGTGGATGGACAGTGGATCCCAAGCCACATGACCAGAAGCTTTGAACTTCTTGGAGTACTCCTCCAGCTCATCTTGGGGATCAGATGAGAGAGAGGGGGAAGAGCCATCAGGAGGGAGAGGGGAGGGGTTTTTCAAGGCCTGCTTGGATGCCTCCTTTTTATTACCAGAAGAAGAAGTGGGCTCCTTGGCAGCCTTTGACTTCTTGGTATGTTGCTCCTTGATGGGCTTGGAGTTGGCCTCTGAGTGGTCAGTAAGATCACCATCAGATTTATTGGGGGAGGGATTTTTGGGGGAAGGTGAAGAGGATGTGGAAGATGAGGGTGGAGGGGGGGGAGTAGGAGGGGATGAAGTAGGAGGAGATGGGGTGGGAAACTTTGCCTTTGCAGGCTTCTTGGCACGCTTGGGAGTGGAGGCAGTTTCTTTGGAGCCCTTGGAGGCTTGGCGCTTGGGCTGTTGGCTGTTCTTGTTTGATCTTGTCTAAAGAAAAGTTTAGTTTTATAAATAAAACAGTATGAAAGATATAAACACAGAGGTAAAGCAAAGTAAAATTTAAATAAAAAAGTATGCAAATAAAGCTTTATTTAACAAGAAAAAAAACATAAAAAAGTAAATAGAAGAAAAATAGAAACTCAAAGTATAGATATAAAGATTAAAACACAGAAAATAAGTGAATTTATTATGAAGCATCAAAGATGTTAGGTTCACCATAATATCTTAGTGCTAAATCAATGTAAAAGTACAATTAAAAATAAAAAAATATATGAAAATTATATGGAGAGCAGCAGAAAAAGCAGTATATTATAATTGCAAAAAAATAAAAAAATATTGGGGGAATTGTTTTATTGGGAGTTAAAAAATTAAACATAGTAAAGTGTCAAGTTTGGCACTGTCAATCAGCTGGGAAAAGCTGAATTCTCACTGTCAAGTATGCCAGAGTTGAGCAAAAACATCAAATTTACTATGTTTTTTACATATAAAACTTGCTTAAATTTAAAACAGGTTCAAAAGTTAACCCAGAAGCAAGGCAGTTTCATATGCTTGAAAATTAAAAAAATACAACATAACTTAAAAAGTAAATGAGTGGAAATGTTTATTAGTGATAATAATGTGCTATGAGGAGCTGGGAGTGACTTATTTACCATAGTGTTGGTTCAAACGTTAAGAAGCTCTCTGTATTAATCCCCAAGTTAAAGTGTCAAGTGGGTGAGTGTCAAGTGGCACTCATAGTGCATCACATATTAATTTAGCCTTAATTCCAAACCTTTGATTAGTTAAATTTGAAACCAATTGGGTGTCAAGTGGATAGAGTCAAACAAAAAAGATGTCAAGTTTCAGTTTTTTATAATTTACATATGAAACCTCTTAATAAATTGGGCTTAATTTATGTGGCACCACTTAATTCAAAAACCTGGGAATGACATAATGTAAAACAAGTGGGGTATTTGATTAATGTCTATGCCACTAAATCCAGTATAGTGGTGCTTGGGAGCCTAATTAATAACTATGTACACTAATAATAAAAATATAATAGTAAATAACAAATTTTATATAAGCACATATATATTTTATTAATAAAATTAAAATCTGGCTTAAAAAGTGTCAAACTGGTCACTTTTTGTTTTAGAGTGCCAAACACAATTTTTTCATTTCTATTAGTAAATTTACTTATAAATTGCCCCTTAAATTGGTATTTTAGTTAACCAAATTATTAAACAGAGTCAAGTTTGAGTAAATTTAACCTTGCTTTTTGGTTTCAAACCCCTAAATTACTGGTAAAAATTAGCTTAAAATTGGTTAAGCAAAAAATACTAATAGATTCACATATGCAGCACTTGACTCCCTGGTACTTGACAAATTGTTGAGTACTAGGGAGTCAATCACCAGGGAGTTGAACTTACCACAGTTGCCTGCAGGACTATGTTGGGAAAACGCCTCTCTCTGGATTAACAGTACACAGAGCAAATTTAAGCAAGTAGACTACCCCCAAAGACTCTGGGTCAGTGATGTTGCCCTTTGTGTTAAAGGAACTGCATCACGTTTTGTAAGAAAATGGCTAACCCAACACCCTGACCAGAAAAAAAACTGGGAGGTATTCAAAACTGCATTCCTCAAAAAGTTCTTCATGAAGGATTCTAACATTGTAATCATGACCAAACTCAGAATGTTCAAAATGACAGGAATAATTGAGGAATACATTACTGCATATGAGGATTTACATAACTATGCTCCCAACATCATCAACTTTGATGAACTCAGGCCATGTTTAGACTTCTATAATGGCCTCCCCATGCACATTAGACGTCAGTTTGACATGACTTGCTGCAAGAACCTTGGATATGTATTCTTGGAAGAAAAGCGCACAGCTCAGTAATCTAGCAATCTACATGCAACCAACAAGCGCAAGGAGGGTTCTACAGACAAGAAAGATCCTCAACCAAACAAACAGAACAATCAAGCCAACAACACCCACCCTCAAACTAGAAATTGTACTGCACAAGCCAATCAGGAAAGTACCAAAGATACCAACAAGAAGGGAAAAGCTCAGGGGAGTGCTTAGGCAAGCCGCCCTCCCCCAACCTACAAAACTTGTACAGGGACCAAGACGTGGATTCAATTGCCATGATCCAAGTACCCTCCAGCAACCTTCTACTGTTTGCCGCCCAAACTGGAAATAAACTCCTTACTTATTCTTTCTGTTTTTGAAGATATAAGGGCACCACACTATTTGACACTGGAGCAGACCAATCTCTTGTTGACAAGAAATTTGCTGGCCTGATGAAACTACCTACCACCTAAAGAAGTATCAGGAGAGCCATCATGGCAGACAACAGAAGCACACCAGTCACTCAAGAGGCAAGACCTTTATGCGCCCAAATTTGAGACGTACAAACCACGCTCAGTGGGCCCATCATACCAATTCCCAAGTACAATGTTATACTTGGCCTGGATTAGATTAAGAAAACCAAACCTCACATCAACTGAGATAGTGCTACCCTCTCTATACAACAAGGAGAGGTGAATCACCATGTTTACCCAAATCACCTTAATACGCTTATGAGGGATCATGTATTTGTGAAAATCATGGAAACAGAAGAGGAAACTGACCTTAGCAAAACCAATTAGAGTACCTGCACGTACAAGGTTATTCACTTCAAAAAAACAGAAACTCAACACAAACAGGCCCCCATTAGAGACCAGCTAGTCAGTGAATTCCCCTCCTTATTCCAAGAGACACTACCTGGGCTGTTCCCTGATTGGGGAAAACAAAATGAGATTGACCTAAAGGGTAGCATGCCTAAAGCACAACCAATCTACCTCCTCACACCACAAGAAGACAACGTTCTGAAAGCCTACCTTGACAAAGCACTCAAGAAAGGCCTCATCAGACCCTCAAAATTACCCTTTGGTGCCGTTGTCTTCTTTGTGGCAAAGAAAGATGGAGGCCTCCACCTGGTCACAGACTACAGGGCCCTCAACAAGGTCACAATAAAGAACAGGTATCCCCTGCCCCTAATTGATGACCTTTTTGATGCCCTGAGGGGGGTCCCAAATCTTCATAAAAATTGATTTGACAGCAGGATATCACCAAATTTGCGTGAAACCTGAAGATATTCCAAAGACTGCATTTCAGACTAAATATGGATCCTTTGAATGTGTTGTCCTCAATTTCAGCATGAAAAAAGCTCCTAGCACCTTTGTAACCTTCATGAATAAAGTATTCAAGGAACACATTGGAAAAAGAGCAATCATCTATCTGGACAACATCATCATCTATAGTCCTAACCTACAACAACACCGGGAAGATGTCCACGCAGTCCTCTTTACCCTGCAAGAAAACCAACTAATTGCCAAACCATACAAATGCAAGTTATTCTCAACTGAACTCCCCTTCCTTGGTCATATCATCAGCAAGGACGGTATTAAGCCTGACCCTGACAAAATACGCACTATAACAAAAATGCCAGCCCCAAGGAATAAGAGCAAACTCCGCACTTTCCTTGGAATGGTAGCCTACGTACACAGGTTCATCCCTAACTGGGGCGCCCTAACAGCTCCCTTGTCAGCCATCACTGGTAAAACAACCAAGTTTTTCTGGACACCTTTATGAGATCAACATTTCTGCCAGCTAAAAGAGCGCGTGATTACTGCCCCCATCCTGCAATACCCAAACTGCAAGGGTATATATGAGCTAGAAACTGACGCCTCTGATTATGCCATAGAAGGAGTCCTCCGTATCCAAACGGCCCAGAAAGACTTCCTCCCTGTAGCATATGAGTCAAGGAAGCTGTCTGATGGTGAGCAAAGATATCTTATACATGATAAAAGAACTGCTAGCTATTGTTCACTGCCTCATGAAGTGACAATGTTTCTGAAAGATGCACAAATATTCAAAGTGCTAACCAATCACAAACCATTAATATTCTTCAAAATGCTCTCAGCACTTATCAAGAAAACAAGCTGAATTGATGAGCCATATACAAAGATACTCCATGTAAATCAAATACAAGTCAGTCAAGGAAATGCTTACTGCAGATGACCTGTCAAGGCTATACATCAAACATGTTCTCTTCACTGATGGTAACCCCAACTGGCCCATGTTAATCATGAGGAATCTCCAGGAAGGATTCTCACCTGACACACCAATGGACATCCAAGAGAAGGTCCTTAAGAACAAACATCTGTTCAAAAAGGTATATGGTACTCAGCACCAAATACTTCCAAATGGTGACACTATACCTTACGTCCTGTAAACACAAAAAATTGTCACAATCCTCTGATATCACAGAGACCTGGGAAACACCTTCAACAGAAACTTATATGAAGATCTCAAGACACGTTACTGGTGGCCCAATATGCTAGATAATATCAGAGAAGTACTGGAACAATGCAAAGTCTGTGAGAAGTACACCCACACCAAAGCACCACCCAAGTCAGTAGTACCTGTATCCATCACACAACCCTTCAAGGTATGATCATTGGATATTGTGAGACTGATGCCTGGCAAAAACAAGGGCAAAAAGTACATTGTCACAGCTATTGACTATTCAACCAAATGGCCTGTGGGTAAGCCACTAAAGAACACAAGGGCAACAATAAAAGAAAATTTATTGAAAAAGAGATCATAGCCAAGTTTGGAAAACCTGCCCTCCTAATCACAGATGGAGGCACCAAAATTAAGGCCATTGACACCAATATCTACCTTACCAAAAATGAAATAAAACATATCACAGCTAGCCCATATCACCCTCAAGAAAATGGACAAGTAGAACAACTAAATGGCGCGCTTGTAAAAGCCCTCAGTAAGTTATCTGCTAACAATTCAAAGGCCTGGGTCAACATGCTCCCAACAGTGCTCATGGTCTGTAGAGCACAAATCAACCACAATACGGGCAAAAGCCCTTATGAGCTTGTCTATAGACAAAAGCCCACTCTTTTTAGTATAACCGCAGGACCACAATTACTTCTTCCCAAAAAGGTGCCAGGCAACAGTAACCCCAATGTACAATGCACTAGAAAAGACCAAGAGGAAATGGAACACCAAAGAGTTGAAAGGAAAGCAATCCCATTACAGCAGGAAAGATTCCAGATCAGGGAAAAAATCTGGGTTGTCAACCACAATCAGCATAAGTTGGACCCTTTACTGTGTGAACCAGGCATTGTCATGGAAGTCAAGCCCAACAATACCTACCTCATCAAGAAAGTTGGAGCTTGAACTGAACTGAAGCACATGTACCATGACTGACTCCGCCTATGTAAAGAAAGAACAGCCCAACACAATTACAGATTTCCTGTCCCTAACACCAAACTGGATCTATACCAAGCTTATATCTCTGATACTTTTAAGAAAATTCCCAAGGCTCCACCTTTCAGCACCCCAGGGAGAGATGTTGCAACATTTTTGATTACTCTCTCTTGGGAAATTACCACCCTGAGTAGATCACCAAATGGCTCACCAAATGGCTCACCAAATGGCTCACCAAATGGCTCACCAAATGGCTCACCAAATGGCTCACCAAATGGCTCACCAAATGGCTCACCAAATGGCTCACCAAATGGCTCACCAAATGGCTCACCAAATGGCTCACCAAATGGCTCACCAAATGGCTCACCAAATGGCTCACCAAATGGCTCACCAAATGGCTCACCAAATGGCTCACCAAATGGCTCACCAAATGGCTCACCAAATGGCTCACCAAATGGCTCACCAAATGGCTCACCAAATGGCTCACCAAATGGCTCACCAAATGGCTCACCAAATGGCTCACCAAATGGCTCACCAAATGGCTCACCAAATGGCTCACCAAATGGCTCACCAAATGGCTCACCAAATGGCTCACCAAATGGCTCACCAAATGGCTCACCAAATGGCTCACCAAATGGCTCACCAAATGGCTCACCAAATGGTTCACCAAATGGTTCACCAAATGGTTCACCAACCATCCAGTAAACTGGTGGCACCATTATCAGTCAATTATCTCTTAAAGGAATCACACCATCCAGATCCTAAACAGACCACAACTTCAACAAACCTCATGATACAAGAGACACATTACTCAGATAAGCCCCATGACCCCCATGTTGTACGTGGACAGTATGTGGCTTGTCATGATACTATATATTATTCTATATTCATATCTAATAAAGTATCATTCTCTTCTTAAATTTTTCCCTTATCTTGTTTATTATACTTCCCAGAAGTATATACTTGACACTTTCTAATAATAAGTTCATTTTAATCCATGTCTTATTAACTAAGAAGTTACTCTATCACAGAGTGTAGTAAATTTTTATTTAGTAAAGGGAAAATATACAGGGTTTAACCTAAACTAATTTAGACAGAACTTGATAAAGCCCTTAAGTGCTTTTAATTATTGAGTGTAGTTCTTGCTAAGAAAATAATAAGAGTAGTATTAAACAACTTTTCAGCTCCTATAGAGTACTTATGATTTTTAGTGTTGTGCTACTACAATGCTTATTTATCAACAATGAAATAAGCATCAGATTTTTTGCAATATTGAGTACTGCACTCTAATTGCTATTAAGATAAATGGAATTAATACATTGATACAATTTGACAATGAATTCCTTAAGTTGATTTTCTCAATTGCAATTAGATGCAACTGGTGGAGCTAAAATACTCAGGCCTATTATCAACCCATATGAGTTTAATAAACACAGCTTTTAACCTTACACTTAACACTTATACTTGGATAGTGCCTTTTATTTAGAAGTTGAAGTTGGTGTTTAGTAAGCCTTAAATAGTTTAGTGATATTAGTATAATTTATATATAGTTTAGTTAAGATAAACTTTAGCTTGTAGATTTAGCTATTTTAGATAGCCCAAATTTATGACAAGATTGATTCAGAGAAAAACCCTGTCCTTTTAACTTATATTGGTTCAACGGGGTTAGATTCAATGAAAATTTTGAGTTTAGTGCCACTTATGACTTCTGAAATAACTCAGATAAATTGATGATATTTTCGGGGTTCTGAGTTGATAGATTGATTATAACAGTCAGAGAAAGCAAATCAAGAGCATCATGATAATAGATTATATTACATTACATTTCACAGATATAGTTGATGGCTGAATTTTTAAGCATGAAAGCCAGGATTTTACAATGAAAAGGATGATCTGAAGCCAAATTTACATATACTACTGAAGATGAAATATATAATAGATATAAAATATATATTTTATGGAGTATATAATTGCTAGTGTTACTAAAGGTGGTATTGAATTGGATTTCTCATATTGTTTTAGCATATATTAATACTATACTTAATCTTATATTTTTTTTTAATTTTTTAAAGTTGGCTTGTTTTAATGAGTAATCAATGGTATAGAATAATATAGCGTAAGTTTAAGATTTATTAGACAATCTCTTTGGCATGTATTTTATGTGAAATAGAGCTACTGGATACATTTTTAGTTTTGTTTAGGATGCCAAAATTGAGATAGCTTACGTTGGTATTATTTTTTAGATTGTGTAATGTGACAATTATATAAAAATTATTATTTTAACATGTAGAGTATATTTAATCATGAAGTTGGGGGTAAATATCAACATGTTTTTATGGCAATCCTGTATTAAAAATACTGAGATGGCGAATATAGCAAAAAATAAATCAAAATTTGGCTAATAACTTGTTTAATAGAATATGAAAGATATAGTATATTAATCTGATAACAAAATATTTTTTATATTATTCAAAATAGAAACCTCTGGGGCTTTTTAGTTCTGTATGAATATACATTTATAAGCATAAATATCTACATTTTTAAACTAAAACTTAATAAATTATGAGTCTACATTTGTAGACAGTCCAGCTTGGTTATTTTTCCTTGGCATAGAAATATTTTCTAAGTTAATTTTATATCTTGCCACTAAATTTATCTACCTGAGCCTCCATTCCAAGAGTTTTATGAGAATCTTGGATATGGATGCTAAACGTGTATGAAAAGAGCATGTTGCTTCTGGCACCATATTTGGCTATCCAATTGAACCCATATCAGTAAAATAAAGATACTTTACCCTGCTTACAGCTTTCTGTTTAAAGGTAATGTATGTAATAATTTAAATTCCAGAATGTGTAGAAGCCTTACAGTAACTTTTTAATCGGAAATTTATTATCTGGTCTAATTGTGCAGAGTATACAAGTCTAATACTTCGTATTGCATATTTTGCATAAGGCCCAATCTTTTTAACAGTAATTATTCTGAAGAGCGTTGTGATTTGGTGAAAAATATCGAGCCTCGATATTGCATCGTATCCTCTCGCATAGTGCCAGCTATGACCTGGTTGTAAATTATTTGGTTGGCCTAGGAGGTATAGCAATTAAGGTAGATTTATAATATATAATTCCAAAATTCTAAGCAAATTTTACAGAGACAGCTGAAATGACTTTAGAAGGTTGCTAGCTATAGTAAGTATAAAACCATGACATACCAAATAGCACATCATTAACCTCGTGGAGTACTAAGAGATATTCCGAGATATTTGTAACAGTGACAAAAGTCTTAAAATCATGGGTTGTCAATTTTTACATAGCGGATGTTATCAGTGTTCCTTTGACACAAGTTGATTTAATATTTTAATTAAAAACAGCTATACATCCTTTATTTGAATCATTATTTATAGTATTTTTAATTTCACCAAAATAATGCGGCAAAAAGATCGTTATGAAACTTGATAAAAAATCAGAGGAAACAATATTGTTTAAGTGGGATCCAACCTTAAATTTTACTTTTATAATCTATAATTCAAGATTAAATAATCTATAATCGATTAATGAAATCCTTTTTCTGTATGATAAGATATGCTAATTACTTGGATAAGTTAAGCCAAATATATATTTTTATTTCAGTGGGCATTTCATCAACTAGTTACATGCTCGACTCGGGCGTCTCCTCTCTGAAAACTTTTTGCTTGGAGCTGGCTTATCTAGCCCTCTATAATTTTCACAACTTAAAATATAACAGTTGGATTAGATATCACTTTATGATTAATGCGATTAAAATCAAATAGCCCTATGCTTATCAGACCAAACAATGCAAGCACAAATAACGATAAATCCTTTATCTGTGGATTGTTCCTGATACTCAGGGAACATTGTCTCGCACCCGTTCATGTGATACTTTTCCCAGGGTTGATATGTCATCAAGAAGATTCGGATTGCTGGCAAATAAGCTATCTTCTGGAAAAATATCCAAGGGATTATTCTTTTCTTCCTCCTGTACAATTTTAGGCAGCATCGTCCTTTCGATAATTCATTAGCTGAAGTTTTTTAAAAAGCTTGAGCAAGTATTATCCGTGTGGGCATCTACTACAAACTTAAAATGAATCAGGAATATAAGCCAGGAAGCATATTTCATCTCAATAGCTTTGAATGAAGTTAAAAAGCACTATCAATATGCGCTTATAAACATTATATATCCTCTTTATCTCATGGCGCATTAGAAGTATGATTTCTTTCTACTTTGGAGCAGGAGCATACTCACTAGAAGCCAACCCATGACCATAGGATTTTCATCCGTCATGTGATTAGTGGAGATTGCCGACTTTAAAAGGAGCTGCTCGGTGGTAAGTCAAGTATGAACTTCAAATCTCTTGCTCTTATCTTGCCTATTGCTTTGGCTGTATCTTTGCCCAAACAAGATAACCCTCGTCTTGCAGCTCGTGAGCCTTCCCCAAAACCCGCTTTTTGGGATGACGTTAGTGACTTCTTTAAAAAGCTCTATGAGCCCAACTCATAAGATCCGTATAGTATGTTTCCATAAGGTTATCTGTGTCATCTTGAGTGGGTTTGCACCAACCTTTCTTTCCACGAAGGTCGAATAAACTTGCCTACTCTTAATATATGTGCTCTATTCTAAATTTTGATTTATTGGTTCTTTAGAATTAAGTTCTCAAATAATGTCCCTTCCAAAACGATTAGATTGTCAAAAAATGAAAATTAAATACCCTTTAAAGCTTTTAGTACTTGATGAATGTGTGATAGGATTCTTGATCGTTGTGTTAAATCCCAATAGCTTCCTGATTGCCGACCTTTGTATGAGATGGTGGAAGCAAATCAAAGTCCTTTGACTTGAATCTTCAAATTATCCCTTCTAATTAGAATGATACAGAAATTAAAAGTCTTATTCTTCCTTAAGATTAAGACTATATTTAGCCTCTTGTGACTGTTTGACAGTCACTTTTGAGTATTTAGCCAAATAAATACTCCAAAATATAAAGTTGCTCTGTTTTTGCTGTTTATTTTATATAGATAGAATTGGCTGGAATTCTTCAGATGAAGATTTCTGGAAACTTAGTATCTATATTTAATAAAAGAACAGAAAGTAGTTTTGTTAGTTAGGCTGTACTAACTGACAAAACTAAGACAATATTGGTCAAATCAATCTTGGAGACTAGGTGTCTCAAACTGGTTAATTCCCCTTGAAGGTTGATTGATACCTAGGGTAAAAAGGGAAGCTTGGAATGCTTCAATCCAAAAAAGACATTCCACTGTAAAGATTCAGATGATTCTGGAACAATCTAGGTATTCTCTCATAGGTTGAGAAGTGTGAAGATCTTTTAGGTAAAGATCTGGATTTGGAATACATAGATTCCACAGGATTTTGGCGCCGGGAGCTGAGGAAGCTCCATGCTAAATTGATACATTGAGATGAATAGCGTCAGGTGACTCATTCTCATTGTAGATTAGTTCTCATAGGCTGAGAAATATTGGTGATCTTTTAGGTAAAGATCTAGGTTTGGATGACTCAAATGTCATAAACCATGTAATATGAATCATAGGTTGATTCAGGAACTGGAGGGGTTTTCAGCCAAATATGCCCCAAATGGTATATAATCAAAAACAGCTAAATTTTTAATAAATATATATTGTTGAATTTGACGCTTTCCCCTCAACTACTTTTTAATTATCATGTCTTCTTTGCTATTATTTGAAAGAGCAAAATTTGGAGTACTTCATGTAGAAACCACTGCTGCTAGGAAAGAAGTCCCTACTAGTTTGCTCAAGGAGGCTTGGGCAAATATGGAGGCCTCTAAGATAGCGCCTGATGAATTTTTGGTAGAAGTGAAAGTGGTTTTTGAAAAACTATATACCAATTTTTTTTGCCAAAGAGAGAACTCCTTCACAAGAAAATATAATTTATGCATGGGATTCCTGGAACTTGCTGTTAGGGTTTGATGAAATCTTACAACAAGTGAAGGACAGAGCCAATCATGAAATTGAGGCGTTAAAAAGTAGGGAAGAAAAGAGTGTCAAAATTATGGCTTGTTGGAGAGATGACAATAAAGTATTGTCTCATAAAATTGCCTCATTGGAGTCAAAGCTCCTCAAAGCTTTGTCACAGGAAGGTAACAATAATAAGAGTCAAGGGCAAGATAATGATAAGTTAGACTGGTTGGACCTGGATCTATCACACCTCTTGTCTTTATATTTAATATTAGCCTTGTATCACTTTGCTCTAACTCCTTTATATGGATCATATTTCATTATGTCATCTTTTCTTGCCTCTGTATGCCTTTACTACTTCTCAATAAAGCACAAAATAGTATCTTTATTCTTAATATTACATTGAGCAAACTATATTGACAAATTTCAGGTCTTATCACATATATATACAGCTGAGTTATAGACAATGCATACTTTTAGTGTTAAGGTAATTCAATAATTCCTCACCAACCCATTCTTCAAAAGACTCTAGTTTTAAAGTATAATTTGCCAATAGTCTTTCATTCCTAACCTTCAAAGGTTGAACTGCCCATCCCTGGATTATCAGACCATCTAGTCTAATCCATTAAATTTTCCCCAATATTTCAATTAGTGGTATGGATTCTAGACATAGTATCAGATCAGTTAAACTCCTTCAGACAAGCCTGCACTTGCTTTTGTTTGAAACATTGAGTCTGGATCACTGCCACATCAGAATCTTCAGAATTCATTAAACAAATAGATAGTATCTCACCTTTTTCAGCATTCTTATCATTTCAGATTTTTTTAAATAAACTTATTAAAAATGGTTGAAGGTGTGTATGTAGTATGTGCACATAGCATACCTCTTATTGATCTCTACGTGTATGATGTGTATATTTTTCTATTTTCAGTTAACTTTTTCCATCATCTACACTATGTTGAAATAAATACCATAAAAATATTATAAAAGCTTTAGCTAGTGTTGTAACTGCACTGTATTGGCAGAATTATAGTTTTTTTGGAAAACTAGATGATGTCTTTATTGAAATATAGTAGATTATATAGGTACAGTAGTTTTAAAAGCTATAATGACAACCAAAAATACTTCATATTTAAACAAAATGATTTCAGATTTGAACAAAATACAAGTTGCGCAAGATTCAGGATTCAAATAATTTAAATATTTTTGGTTAATAGATGAACTGTCAAACAAAAAAATTTCACTAGCCCATTATACAAAATTATATCAAACATCAAGTGGTGTAGTTTAAACCACAAAAAAAAATGAACTGACACAACAGGTGAAATTGATGAATGCTGCTTCAGAGTATATTATAATCCAATCAGGATTCATATGAGGCACCAACAGAAGGACTAAAATGAAACAAAAATTTGAGCAATCTAGAAGCGAGATTCTACAAACACAAAACAAAATGAACTCACACAAGATGTGTAGTGTGAGCAGTCTAAAAAAGAAATATAACAGTTTAACAGCCAATCAACAGCTATCCAATTTAGGAACAGAGGTATTTTATTCATTTTCATGGATCCTGATCTGTATGAAATGGGTTTGAGAACCTTCCAAATATGGACTCAAGATTACAATAAAAATAAATCATTAAATTTTAAGTTTTCTACTTTTAGTGATTTTATCCTAGGTTTTTTACAATGGTTTTTACTAGCAACATCTTCAACGGCACAAGCAGCCAAGCCAGCAGCAGCTAAGCCAGCTTCAATGAAGGCAAGGTTCAGAATGTGTAGGCACCTGTTTATACCTAAGCCTTTGAGGCAGGTAACAAGGAAGCTGACCTGTTACTGACCCCCGACTCATATGGCTTTGACTTGTTCAGTAGTCATGTAGTGTTTAGCTCTGCCCCTGCTCCCGTACTCACTCTCACACAAGCTGACTGTCAACCAACCAATCAGGATGGAAACCTTGATTTGGAACAACTTCCTGCCACCAGCCAATCTGCCATCCTTATATCCAATCAGGATTCAGCTCCCCTGTCCCAGAACCCCAAGCAACAAATTATCACTGCCCAAATTTTTCAGAAAATTGTGGCACTAAATCTACAGGGTCTGTCCTGGGAACAGATTGCCGCCCAGTTGCAATTTACTTGAGATACTGTCATGCAGAAATTCAACAGTCTAATGAACAGGGGGAATCTGATTGGGATAGCCAAGAAGCCCAAGAAGGCCCATGAGTCCCAAATCAATGAGGCATACCCAATTATGCTTGACCTCCTGCAGTAGAACCCCAAGCTTTCCTTGGCCCAGGTCTGGAAGCAACTTGCACATCATGGCATTTGGGTGGCTAAGCGCATGGTGCAGCTCTGGATGTATGAAAAAGTGGCTTCAATACGGGTTCTTACCAATTTTGTCAGCAACTAATGTGATGGTGCTGAGGATTTCCCGTATGATCTAGACATTGAATCAACCCTGGTCTGATGCTTGACTAGTCTGTCAGATGATGTCATGTTTGTCTTGTATTATAAGCTATCAATAGCTTTTGACAATTTTGGTGAGCAAGGAAAAGCCGCTGCCAAGAATAGAAGAAAAAAGGCCAAGAAGGGGAATTTATTGGTGCATTTCTGGCTGTTTCAGCCAAGGGTTTTGTCTACTATCATAGAAGCCCAGATTTCATCAATAGCTACAAGTACAGCCACATCCTTGGTGGATTACTTGACTTCTGGGATGGCTCAAATTCAAAGCATTGGGTTTTTTTGAGCCACCAGATGGAGGGTAGCTCCACCACCCTTGAAGCCATCCAGTAATGCAGACACCAGGCCTCAGTGTACCCAGCTGGCCACGCTGACATCCATCTGGCTGATGTTGTGTTCTTCAACATTGGATCCAAACTACAGGAGTGCCGCTCTCAGGCTTTCAACAACCTCTATCTTGGGGTCCTTGACCACAATTTTCTCTTTGGCCGCCAAATGGTGGCTGACTTGTTTACCCAAATTGTCTTCCATGTGAACTATGGGCAACCAATCACAGAAGGAAAAACACCTACCAACTTGTGCCACTGTCACCTACCAGCCCATCCAGCCAATGACAGATGAGGAATACCAACAAAAGTATATGGCAGCCATCACGTGCAATCCTCTTACCCCTACCCCCGCCACCACCACCTCCCACCTTTCAGCCCCACCCACCCAATCCCAGACCCCAAGGCCAGCTTTTTCTCAACATCTTCCTTTCAACGCTATTCTGCCTACTAGGCATCACTTTTTCCCACCCTAATAAACCCTCTGTTGCTAAACATTTTATTTTTATATTATCTTTATTTTGAATTTCAATTGTTCATGTTCTCTTTGTTTATAGTTGGCTTTATTCTTTATGTTTAGCTTATTTTTATAAAATCATAAATTTACTATGGCATGTATCTAGATCCAGAACACAGTTATTTTTAGTATCCAGACACAGCCTCTTATGAAAATATTAACAACAATTTGGTGATAAGCTAAATTTGAATTAGAAAATTATGTGTATACTTTTTTAGATAAAGTTATTACTGATCACCAAATTGTTGTTAATATTTTCACAAGGGGCTGTGTCTGGTTACTAAAAAATAATATGGTAATCAAGGAAAAAATACCAACACAAAGCAAACAACACATATTGAGATGAGTGTAAAACATATACACAATGGGTAAAAAGATGGAAGAATGTAGTAAATGGGAAAAAAAAGGAATAAACAAAGAGGCAACAGTATCAAAATAATACAGAATTTATTGGGCAAAAGCTATAAAAACATATGAAAAGGTTAGTAAAAAATCAATGAGAGAATTGGAGAAGCATCTGAAGGATCTTGACTTGGCAATTGTCAAAATCAAAGACATTGACCACAAGGTCAAGGCTAAGGTCAAGGCTGCCGTCCTTACAGGGGAAAAAATTGATAAGGTGTCTGCAAAGGCCCTAATGACCAAAAATACCAGACACCCCTGAGAAGACAATTGAGCGCCTACTCAACATTCAGAAGACAATGGTTGAGGGCTTGCAATTTAAGGCATACAATCTTTCTGTGCCGTCTGTCTGGGTTGACAACCCAGAGGTGTATGAACATCTCAAACCTGCCAAGCATGCCAGAACAGAGGATAAAGAATTGCCCGCACAACTGCTTACGCCAAGAATGGCCAAGCCTGCTGAAGCCACCAACAAGGAGAAAATCTGTGAAGGTACATAAAAAATTATAATTAATAAAAATTTCAAAATACTTAACTTTTTTTATAGAACATTGATGGTGAACTCCACCAAGTACTGTTCCCCTTTGTCCCTGCCACATTCTATGCAAACTAAGCCATTCATGTGGCCAAGAAGCTGTTTCTGTCCTCTCCTGTCTTGCAGGAGCTGGAGGACTGCATCCATGGGTCCTTTCCAATGTTGCAGGAGGCATTAGCTGGGCTGACACATGGTGAGGGGGCATCCAAGTAGTCAGTTACTGCCTACAAAGATGCCCAACTGGTCTTCCTGGACCCGGTATTCCTCAGTAGAGTTTACTGTGTAAACTCCATCAAGCTTGTTTAAGACGTCCTGGCAACGCTCCCATTCAAGAATGTACCGGAGATGGGCCAGGCCCATGCAGCTGCTTGCTTCTGCTTCCCGCTAGAGCACACAATATCTTACCTGTTGGAGAACTTTGGGCGCGCAGTGTTGAAATTGGCTGTTGCAGACGCAAAAGCTGTCAAGAAAACCAAAATCCTCCTGGCGGACTTTGGGCTGGCCTGGAGTATCAACAAGACAGAGGTCCCTCAAGCAATGAAGCTGACCTTTTCTAAAACCAAACATGAGAAAAAAATAAGCGCAGTATACAATAGGCTGTGTGAGTTTACTGAAGCCTTTGCTGTACAAAGGCTTCATCTGGTGGTTTACCTGGGGTTCCTCTTTTACTTTGGGATGAGCGCTGATGTGAAGGATCTTGACGGGGTCCTCCTAGGAATTAACAAGGCCAGGCTCTCCCTGGATGGGATGAAGGTTCTCCCGGGTACAACTTGGTGGGCCATGTGATACAAGACACCCTGGTTCTGGAAGAGATTTACAGGTTTGCAGCCCTGCCAGAGAAGCTGATCCTACATTCTCACCTGACCCTTCTCCCTTTTACTAGCCGCCAAGAATATTTTACCCAGGGTGTATCCACTGTTTACGGTGTGGCGGTGGAGGTTGTGCGCCACCTTCATTGCAGGGTGGGTACATACCAAAGGACTCACTATAGGCGCACACAATAAGAATATAATTCCAATAAAATTTATTATAATTTATATTATTTTTATTGTAAATTTTTTTTAATATTTATTTTAACAAACAAGATTTGCAAAATATATTGTGGAAACGGTTTTCATAAAAGCATAAAATTATACGTTAATAAAATAAATTCTAACTTGTACATTTTACATTTAAATTTTTCAGACCTATTTTTATATTTATTTGACAAAAGTGATATAAATATATTTGCGTAATCCATATCAAGAGTTTGGGATAACCTCAGATAGCATGATAAAATAATATAAAATAAAATAAATAAATAACTTACCTCCATTGATGGTCTTACTGAATGTGATTGTGGGCTTAGAAGCTTCTAAATATAAAATAATTAATAAATCTTAAATAGTAAATTAGAGAATATAAAAAAGTTGGACAAGTTAAGCCTTTAATTGATTGGCTGTTTGGCTAGGCACACAGGGATGAACAAATCAGCATGGCCATTGAATTTGGCCACAGTCTCAGCTGGTAGGGTGTGGATCCCGGCCTGCAGCAAATTAAATAGATCCTTGGTCCCAGTTGGGGTTCCTTGCTTGACAACTTGCTTGAGTCACCCAAAGACTTCCTTGATGGGATTTAGGAAGGGCAAATAAGCAGAGAGGAAGAGAAGGCGCAAATTTGCTGTGGCAAATTGCTGGGGGCCCACTGTAATGCTAGTGTCAATCATTGGTAATTCCTCAAGAACATCAGCCACCTTATGGAGACTAACATTGTCCAGCACAATTACATTGGTGAAGCCTGAGCTTGTGCACCTCAGGTGCTCCAGGACCAATTGGAGGAATGAAAGAAATGTCCTGCTGTTATGCAAACCTAATATCATTTGGTAGAACTCAACCCCCTTTGGACCAAGGAGAGCCACCATTGAATAGGCTGTGGTGCAGACTGCAGCACGCTAAGCCATCCTGTCATTTGAGCCTTTTGGGACATAGCCATACTCATTTCACATAGACAAGCAAATGCTGATTTGTCAATGTAATAGAATTTGACTATTCCCTTGGCTTTGAATGCAGTGTGCGCCTCTGCTATTTTTTCTGGGTCTCAACATTGGCTGGGCTGTTTCTGTTATAGGGAGATACCCCAAACTTTTCCCAGGAAAAGCGCATTCCCCTGACCAGATGGTAGTAAAAGGAAACCAAAGCCTCAACCCCAAAAGTAGATTTGACCATGGCCTGAATATTTGCTAGTTCAAGATGGCAGTCCCAGGTTATTCACTGGCAGATTGCCTTTTTGTGCTCCTTGGTGAGCATGGTAGAAGCACACAAGGATTTCTCCGCGGCAAGGACTCAGCCAGTATTGATGAATTTGTGGAAGGTCTTGCTAGTGTACTTGGGATCCACTTCAACAATGGCTGCGGCCGCCTTGTAGTCACCAGATTCACGCATTAGCTTGAGCAGGATGATGCTTGTGATATCTGGGATGCGCTTCTGATCAGGCTTAGTAGGCTCAGATAAACTGGGATCCTGATTGGTGACAGGCTTGCAAGGCATGGGTACCTTACTGTAGAAGGCTGCAAATTTCTTTAGCACCAACTGTCCCTCATCAGTTCTGAAGAGCTCAGGCTCCTTGTCCTCCTCCTAATTGCCATCACAGATGTAGGGCTTGTAGCTAGTATCAAGTACAGGCTTCACCTTCTCCAGCATGACTGACAGGACCAACTCTTGCCGGTACACAACGTCAAACACATATGAAGTAAGTTTTACCTCCTTGTCTCTAACTTTCTTGGTGAAGGTAACCTTGGTGGGCTTCTGGGTCAGCTTGGGGACCTGAGGGTTTATGCTCTGCACCCTAGCAGCTTGTTCTCCTTGAACCGGCTGTGTCAGTGCAGAGTCACTATCAAACTCTCCTCTCACATCTCCTTCTTGAGTAGGCACTTGGGTTGCACTAACTCTGTTCTTTGACCCGCAGGGCAATCACAACCACGGCTCACAACAGGTGCATTGGTACTCTGTTGTTGTGTTCCTTCCATTTTGAGAATTTGATAAAATATTAAATAAATTTCAATTAAGTTACTCCCTAATTTGAATTTTTGCTTTTATCTGAACATGAATATTTAATTAGAGTTTTTCCCACCCAATATATCAATTATAGATTTTTTATTTCTTAATTAGTTGTTTTTGGTTTTACAACACCCATTTTAGAATACCCAAAATAATTTCCACCCATTTCCCCAGATTTTATGCCAAATTCAAACACCCAACACAATATTTTTAAAATTTGTGTTTCAGATTGTGTATCTTATTTTTAATGCCTTGGTATCATTCTTGATTACAATCCATTGCACACAACATTTGAGTGATTTTGTTTACATAGTGAGTTGCTATTGTGTTTTGTTTTTGGATTGAGTTTTGACACACTGCGCTTGGGCGTATTTTTTCACCAATTCACATAGTAAACATATGTACACCAAAAGTCAACTAATACAATTTTTTTGTGAATTCATGTATTTCAGATTATATTTTGAATGATTTTGCTTTGCGCGTGAGCACTTCTTTGCTGTGTTGACCCATTTTGCCTATCAACACCAAAAATCCCTGTTAACAGAGTGTATATTTTAACCTGATGGTTGGATTTTTTTTAAATCTGAAATAATTTCATTTCAATCTGAGGTTTTTTTGGTTGTCACCATAGCTTTTAAAACTACTGTATTTATTTAGATAGTGCTGCAGTTATATAGTAAGAGGCAGGGGAATTTTCATTAGGGGAAAGGAGGCACAGACAGAGGACTTTCTTAAAGGAGGAGAGTGAGAAGGCACAGTAGAAAGAGCCACACAAGAAAACAACCGGTTTCATGCGCCTTGCCTAAAGAAGGCAAGTGGCAATATCTACATTGTTCTATTTATAACCTCAGAAGTAAAGCCTGCACCTAATGAGCATTCAAAAGGCGTTTTTAATACCCATTTTTAAGGTATTTTTAACGTAATTAACCCTGCTAAAAGCCTGTTTAGATAAAGCAATCACACAATTGTTATATTGCTTGATCCATAAGTGGATGTATTATTGTCTAATCCATTCAGGATCTGCAACAATGCTAATTATGACGGAGCTTGCAGATATGAATTAAAGCTGCCAAACAACATAAATTGGTAGTATAAACCATATGCATATTGAATCAGCAGTAGTCTGCTGACCTGAACCATAAATCAGCCAATGATAAGTGCCCCTGCAGCGCTTATGATACATGATTTGCACCACACCACTTTGCAAAAGATACAGGTGCCGCAGTGCTGCCTGGCAAAGTTTGCAAGTGCCAAGGCGCTGCTTCACTTTTACATCAAGCACCAAGGCGCTGGGTTTAATTCCCCATAATCTCAAATTCCCATATTAATCACATTATTAAGCATTAAGCTTGGAGTATGTCAGAAAGATAGGAAGTGATCATGAATTAAATAAATTATTTCATGCTAGCAAGGACCACCTGTGCTAGGTAAAGATGAAGATATTCTATTTGTTGACATGTAATAAGCGCAAAAACTAGATTAATAATTACCCAAATTAGAGGCGTGTTAGAATGCCCTAGAAGAAATTGCTAGCAGCCCAGGAATTAAAATTTGCAGAAGGTATAAGAAGAATGAATCACTCACAATAAAAAGAAGCTTTTAATCTTGACTTGTCTGATATATATCTTTAATCTGGTTGACCTTTATCCTAATCCTTAAGTGCTTCTGCACAATCAGAAGCCATCAATGGACAATGTTCACGGTTTTATTTGATCCTGGCTCTTCTGAAACAATACTATTAATATCCTCACATATAATTGTATCCAAGCAAATGTTCTGTGCCCTATAATATCAAATAATTGTGGCGCTGTAATGAAAAAAGCGCGGCACTGTATTTGAGATTCCTCAGGTTTGACTTGGATTTGACAATATACTGTGCTCAGATCAATATTAGTGAAAAATTTTAATCTCCCTAGTACATCAAGGGGGTTTAATTCAGGGGCAGAATATATATGTTTTATATTTTTATCTTGTTGAGTGCTTGTTAGTTGGTAACAAATTTTAGTCCTTTATTTTTTAACTGCAAAAAACAGCTACACTAAAGAGGAGCTGTATAATATTATGTTTTTTATAAGGCTTTGTTTAAAAATTTATTTAGAAAGTCATCTTCCTGTGATATCAGACAATAAATGAACTGTGCCTAATAAATGCTTCTGTTTAGATCAGTTTTATGTTAGATATCTCTATAAGGTAGTAATCCTGAAAGTTTTTCTGGGAAGACAGAGGAGAACTCTTGGATAATTTGCTGACATATGATGCTCTGTTATTAAAAGGCTTTCTTATTTTTTAAATGAATAATATTGTATGTACAAGTATTTTAGTCAATATTACTAGAATTTCCCCCTTTATTTCTGTAATTATCACAAATAAAAGGTCTTTTATGAGAGTGTCAAGATTTATGAGAGTAGATTAATGTTGTATTTCACTTTACTATATAATAAGAGTGAAAATTTTTCAATTATTATGATTTTTGGTTTTTACCATTTAATCTAGTCTCAGTACTACATTACATATAAATATTAGTATTATTGGTCAATTAGAATTGCTTAAACATATTTTTGTACTTGAAATGATTCAGATCATTTATTTACTGGTAAACTTATGTTGTCTGCCAAGATTGAACATCTTACATTACTTTTGAAGTCAAAAGTTTTTAAAAAAGACAAATATTTGAGAATAAATTATCTATCTACTCCAGTATCAAATAAAGCTTTACCACTGTAATATCAAAAGAAAAAAGGGTAACTGTGAAGTTTATTTCTAGTTTGAGTGACAAACAGTATATAATTGTCAGAGAAGAATTATATCATTTGATTAAATCATTTTCTGGTCTCTGTATAAGTCTTGTTTCCAGAGTAGATAGGCTTGCCTAAGAATCTTACTGCAATTCTTTATTTCAGGGGTATAACAGTGCCCTAAATTTATTTGACATAAGAACTTTAAGTGTTTTATTAGATATTGGAATCTTTAGTAGAAAGGGTTTTTCTAAAGCAAGTGTAATTTCTGAGTGTTTTAGCATCTTTTTGCCTTTTAGTTTGATGAAAAATGTCTATTTTTTTAGCATCAGTTTCACTTATTGGAAGAATAATAAAGATTAATGCAGGTTTTAATTGCTAAAAATTAGAAAAAACCTAGTGGTCTTGTTGCAACTGAACCAATGAGGATTCAGTATTTGAAATTGGGGAAGAAAACAGTCCAATAGAAAGGACAGAAAAATAAGAATAAGCTATTGTTTATTGTAGAATATTGTGATTAATATACCATATGGGGAAAGCCACAAGGCCACAAGAGGGTGGCTTAGTGGGAAGTTCCATGTAAGGTTTGAAGCTGAGGAATAACTTGTGCAGGGATCAGCAAGTCAAATTGGTAATGCTCCTAATTAGGATGAAGTACCCACCATTTGATATTGCCATCAGATTAATCCATGTTGTTAGATACGTCAAGGGGCAACTCATCAAGCGCCCCCTGTGTATTGTAAGATACATTAGCAGGTAAGTCTGGAAACTTGGTTGCAACAGTCTGATACTTAAAATCAACCATTTAATTTGACTTTTTTTGAAGTATTTAAATTGGCAAATTTTGAATCCCTTGAGCAGATAACTCAACTAAAAAAAGACAAAACACAGCAAACAAATGCAGGATACATGAATCAGAAATGCAGGATTATAATGTACAATTTGAGATTTTCTGTATGTCAAACAAACATAGACATCATGTAAAAATTAACAAATCTGAAATTGCAGAATTGTCAAATCCAAGAACCAAATTTCAAATCAAAAATGAGATGAATTTGAAATAAATATAATTTATGGGTGTCTCAAAAAGGATGCTAAAGGATCTAGAGTGAGTTTGTGCTAATTCTTTTTGGAATCATAGGCATTCTCAAAATCACCCTATTTCATTTTAGGACAACTAAAATTTAGATGCTTGATTACAGTAGATTTTAAAAAACGCTAATAATAAAATAAAATTATATATTAAAATCCATCTTATCATGTTGTCTTTTTCTTGATGTGTTGATAGTTCATTTGCTGTTGATAATGTGCTTGCGTTTAATTAGATAGTTTCACCTCCAGTTGCCCTGGCAATAGGAAATCAAGTCACCTCCCCAAGACCATCTGTGGTCGTGGAAGCAACTTGATTTCCTATTGCCAAGGCAACTGGAGGTGAAACTATCCAATTAAATGCAAGCATCCTATCAATAGCAAATGAACCATCAACATACCAAAGAAAAGACAACATGATAAGATAGATTGTAATATATAATTTTATTTTATTATTAGCGTTTTTTAAAATCTACTGTAATCAAGTATCCTTAATAGCAATTCATTAACACATAGTGTAGTAATCTAGTGATGTTTCATTTCTGAGTTTTTTCTTTCCCACCTCTCCTTCTTTCTTGAAACAAAGTTTTATGGCCTCTGGCTACGCTGGGGGCCAAAAAACCTTTAAAAAATTTCTGCATCATCAGGAGAATAGCTCATATATCATTATATGGTTTTGTGGTTGCTATATTAGTGATTTAGAGTGCAAGATATTGCATCATTTCCAGTTTAGACAATTTTACATTTCACTTCTTTCATTTCTAAACATGGGTGTTGAGATTGGATTTTTCATTTGATTTTATCTAGAGTGGAGCTTCTTGATTTGGGTTGATTTTTCCTAGTTACTTACTGTACATTCAATTTGGATTCCAGTTTCCACAATTAAGATTTTAGTTTACTAGTGGCATTCAAAAGTGATTTGAAATTTGGTTCTTAGATTTGATAATCCTGCAATTCCAAAAAACATAGTAAACTTAATCAAAATGGGTGATGGATTTGAACACTTCAAATCTAATTCCAGTTAATTAATTTTGTCCTTTGTAAATATGCAGTTTGACTTGAGCTTTGCAAAGTGTCTATGAGTTTCTGCATTTTTAAAAATTCAAATAAGTACACAAAAAATCATTTAAGTAAAAAAAGGCCATCCTGCAAAAGTGATTCAAAATTTGGACCAAGAATATGACAATCCCTTATTTTTATGTTCAGGTTCTGAATTTACAGTATTGATTTGTTAGAATATTATTTTATTAATAGTGGTACAAAAGCAGGATGATTTTAAAAAAATCACATTTGAAACTAGCCCTCTAATTGATTTGTGAGGCATTTCTTCAAAAGTCATTTTTAAAGAGAAAATAATTGAATATATTGCAAAAGAGATATATAGTAATAAATAGAAGAAAACAACTTATATTCTGAAAGCAAGATGTCAGTAGCTGATTCCAAAAAATAATTTTAGTTTGATGTGTGAAAAAAGGCATGATTTAACTAGGATAAAAATGACAGAGCAACACTTGTGATTATAGTCAATGTTGTTGGTAAAAAGATAATATTAGTTTTTGGCCTAATTAGTTGATAGTTCAAGACAAGCCCTTGCTCAACCATAAAACTTTAAGCTTATTGTAAAAAACTGATCCATCTATTCTAAATTGAAAATTTTAAAAAGTAAAATGTTAAAAAATAATTTTAGAAATTCTTTATATGTATAAAGTTGATAAAATCAAGGAAAATTATTATTTTAGGACTTATTTTTATATCTCAAAAGAAAGTTAAACGGATGATTTTTCTAAATAACCTTATCTGAATTTTTTGTCAGAACAAGGTGGGTGTCTCTTAAATTAATAATACATTTTATAAAATAGTTTTATAAACTGCTGAGATAAACAAAATATTCTCAGTGTAAAAACAAAATCGAAATAGATCCAAATCTATTGTAATTCAATATAAATTCCTTGATTTTCAATTTTATTTTAGACTGAGTTGATTTCTTTTATTCTAACAGGTTATAAAACTACTGTATTTATTTTAGAGTAGAGAAATTATGGTTTACCAATTTTTTACATGAGATGATGTTATTGGTGTTTTTAGATACAAGTTGCTTTAATATTAGAATTAAAAACTGTTATACATCCTTTATTTGAATCACATCATATTATTTTTAATTTCACCTAAATAATACGGCAAAAAGATCGTTATGAAACTTGATAAAAAATCAGAGGAAACAATATTGTTTAAGTGGGATCCAACCTTAAATTTTACTTTTCTGATATATAATTCAAGATCTAATAATCTATAATAGAGTAATAAAATCCCTTTTCTGTATGATAAGATATGTTAATTACTTGGATATGTTAAACCAAATATATATTTATTACACTGGGCATTTCATCAACTAGTTACATGATTGGCTCAGACGTCTCCTCTCTGAAAATTGTGGCTTGGAACTGGCTTATATAGCCCTCTATAATTTTCACAACTTAAACAATAACAGTTGAATTATATTTCACTTTATGATTAATGCGATTGAAATCAAAGAGCCCTATGCTTATCAGACCATACGTTGCAAGCACAGATACCGATAAATCCTTTATCTGTGGATTGTTCCTGATACTCAGGGAACATTGTCTCATACCCTTTCATGTGACACTTTCCCCAGGGTTGATATGACATCAAGAAGATTCGGATTGCTGGCAAATAGGCTATCTTCTGGAAAAATATCCAAGGGATTATTCTTTTTTTCCTCCTGTACAATTTAGGCAGCATCACCATTTCGATAATTCATTAGCTGAGGTTTTTAAAAAAGCTTGAGCAGGTATTATCCGTGTGGGCATCTACTACAAACTTAAAATAAATCAGCAATATAAGCCAGGAAGCATATTTCATCTCAATATCTTTGAATGAAATTCAAAAGCATATTTGATATGTGCTTATAATCCTTACTTACACGCTTTACTCATGGCGCATTAGAAGTATGATTTATTTCTTTTTGGAGCAGGGGCTACTCACTAGAAGCCAACCCATGACCATACGATTTTCATCCGTTATGTAATTGGTGGAGATAATCAGCTTTAAAAAGAGCTGTTCAGTGCTAAGTCAAATATGAATTTCAAGTCTCTTGCTCTTATCTTACCTATTGCTTTGGCTGTATCTTTGCCCAAGCAAGATAACCCTCGTCTTGTAGCTCGAGAGCCTTCCCCCAAATATATCTGGTGGGATGACGTCAATGACTTCTTTGAAAAGCTCTCTGGTCCCGACCCCTAAGATCCTAATAGTATATTTCTGTAAGGTTGCTTATGATAAATCTTAAAAGATCCAACCATCATTTCTATCCCACAAAGGTCAATAAAAAATTTATAATCTTAGCAAACTATGCAACATTTTTAAATTGTTAATTTAGCGGTTCTTTATGATTTAATTCTCTCAGATAAGTGTTACTTAGAAAATTAGTAAAGTAAAAAATGGAAGATTTGAGAATCCTTTAAAAAGTTTATAGCGCCCCTAAATATTTTTTTGGCGATATGGACCCTAGAGCTAATTTTAGATTGGGTCTAATCCTTCAAACAAAGTTGTATTTGCTTTTATTATATAAACTGAGTCTGGATCAGTCAACTCATCATAATTTCCCTAATTCATCAAATTTAGAAGTTTTCAACATCTTCTTTCTCGGTGTATTTATCATTTCAGTCATCTTAGAAAAAAATTGTTAGAAATCACAGAAGCTAAAATATATTACGTATGGATATCATACGTCATCCTTCTTAATTTATGTGCACAATACAAATATTTAACTCTCACAAAACAACTATGTTTACTATCTATAGAATGACTAAATTAATATCATAATATTAATATTAAAGCTTTAACTTGTATTTAGTGTGAAAAATGTCTAGTTGATTATAACTATTTAAAAAGCAAGCTTACTCTATAACAACATAAGTAAGTTATAAGATTATGATACTTTATATTTTTAGCTTAATAAACTAAAGAAACACGCTAAATGAACACAAATAATTTCTCCTCTTCCCCTATACTTAGTTATAATGGCTCTTATTAATCACCATTAAGATATCTCTGTGAGCTATCCTCATTAAAATACAAGGTCCCCAGAACATGTAAGTAAATACATCTACTTTAACACTATTTTCTGGAATAAAAAAGCTAAATTTATTTGATATTTTTTAATTTTATACTTCATCCAAATAATTGAGTGTAATGTGAACTATCTTTACAGCCTTCTAATCCCCAAGACAAGATATTTGGGTGGTAGTTTGAAAATGAGTATATACCTGACACTATGATATTGGTTAAAAGCTTTCTTTTTTCTCATAAAATTTATTGACTAAATAACACTTAGAAAGTTTTTGCTTGATTTTAGAAAACACCAGATGGTGATAATAAGTATTAGAATCTGATCAGCCTAGAAATCTGAGTAGTAAATTAGATGATAGCATCACAAGCTGGATTAAGAATTCTGAAAAATGACTGGCCTTTAAAAAGTAAGTCAGAACTTATGGGGTAAAAAATATTTATATGTAAAAAGGGTGCTATAAAGCTTGGTGTCAGAAAATCACGGACCATGGTATTTTATCATCAGCCAGATGATATCCTAAGTCTTCTAATATTAGAAAAGTACAGAGAACCTGTGACTTTGGCGTAACCTTTGGCCCGGAATATTTTGTTGTCATCAGAAGTAGCAAGTCTGACAGGGCCCAGGGCCCAAAGGTTTTGGGATGGTTCTTCCTACTTCTGGATATAGGCTCATAAGTTGTTGTGTTCATAGTTTACTATATGGTTTAATACTGTATGGCAACAGTATGATCTTTTGCTCTCCACTTAATTATAATTAAACTAAGGAAAGGATTTGAAATATCAACTCTTTATTAGAAGGCTGATATTGAGGCTGGCCCAGCTGCCCTTGTTTATATGAGTTAGCTCTGGCCCAACCTTGAGTGTGTGCAGTTTGTGACAGAAGCTTGCTTGACAACTTCCACAGCTCAGTATCCTTTTTTGAGTTATCAACTATCCCTCAATCTGAGCGGAGTAGCTGTGAACCTGGAACACATTCCA
The DNA here is from genome assembly GCA_014839935.2 of Entomophthora muscae. Taxonomy (NCBI): domain Eukaryota; kingdom Fungi; phylum Entomophthoromycota; class Entomophthoromycetes; order Entomophthorales; family Entomophthoraceae; genus Entomophthora; species Entomophthora muscae. Next base: position 95,020 of record QTSX02003110.1, read on the forward strand.
GATGGCTAGCTAGCCTGACTGGCTACTAGTTGGTGGAGATAATTATTCCTCAATCAGAGCTACTCTAATACAATAGGCTCAAAGCCTTTTATCTTAGAGTGTTTGGCCTGACAGCCCAGTCTATTTTGGGCTCTTCTAGAAGTGTTTCAGATGATGGCCCATATGATGGCCCAGTCTATTTTAGGCTCTTTTAAAAGTGTTTCAGATGATGGCCCTTATTATGGCCCTTGTTCTAGAATATAATTTAAAGTTTAGAATATTAATTATTATGAGAAGCATGTTCTGAGATGACTGTTGAGGTGGACTAATCAATTGCACAATATCTGCATGTTTCACTATTAATTAGGAATACATGAAATTGTTAATGCCAGGATATGATTTGGTTATTGATTTATTGATCCTGCAACCCTTGGCCCACATCATTCTATTGAAACCATTCCTAAGAGTGATTGACAGCTGGCTCACATTAATTGATTGAATCTGTCAATTAGTCAATATCCAAAATCCTGACACTTGGGCTCACAATCTTTTTTAAAGAATTCAGAGCCACGCTGGTCTGGATTAAAGGGTGTCTTTATTAATAAATTAACTTATGAATTTTTGGATATAGTAGTTCTGTATGTAATTTATAGAAATACTTAGTCTTAAAGTGATTAAAAAATTGAAAAAATATATAAGTCTATTAGATGGCACCATCTTCTATGAAGATTATAAGTACTTTATATCATCAACTGTTTACAAATAATATTAAGCTTTATCTGAATAAGATTAGTATTTACTAATTTATTCTCAGTACAAATGTTATGGCCTGCTGCGATATAGTAGATTTAAAAAGCCACATTTAAAAGCTTGGATCAATAAAGCTACTTCTTGTCAACAGAAAGCTACCTTGATGATCTCCCTAGGTACCCTAGATCAAAATTTATGGCAATTTAAAGAGCCAAGTTCAAAACCCTGTCAACATGTCCTGAAATGGTTGCTGATTGGATTTTCAAATCAGACAAGCAACAATTAGTGAAAAGAGCAAATCCAATCAGATCTCAGCTCCAGTGATCAGTTTTGGACGTTCTTATTCTCAAATGAAATGCTCTAGATGAGGAAAATCCATCCAAATTATTTTTAGATGACTAACTGAGGGCAGCATGAGAGTTCAAATCTGCTAAGAGAATATGATTAGAATTAGTCAGCTGATGTTTCAAACTTTTGTATTACCCCCAGATAGAGAGACAAGGACCTTCAGGAATTATATGGAAAAATCTCAAAGACCAACAATGAAATGGTATAAAAAGAACCTAGTTACCCTTTTCCCTATTGTGATCATTTTCCTGGTCCAAATAATAAATAAAGGACTTCTTTGTGACTATAGTTTAAATGGATCAGAGGGCCAGGAGCCCTTGGGCCCTGGCATCAAACCTTATATTGAACCTGCCACTGTGCCATCCCCTATGGTCTTATAGCTTCTCTATATGGTATATTAATTACAAAATTCCTCAATAAATAACATCTTATTCCTATTCTTGTCCTTTTTATTTAGACTGTTGTCTTCCCCAATCTAAATAATGAACTATAATTGGTTCAGTTGCAACAGTGGTAGCAGCGGTAGGTTTGATTAACAAACTACCTATAAGAAAATCCCCCAATAAAGGACAAAGTGCTGGCCGTATAGCCACACCTCATCAAGAGACCTTCTTTCCCATCCCTGATGTGAACATCTTCAAGGGTTACATTGTATACCAGGTCCAGCTAGTGCTCACCAGCGTTTACAACTGACTCTGCCTGGGAAAACTGGAAATAAGCGTCACCTCATTAAGACCTATTGCTCACATGATGAACCTACAGCTGGAATTCTTCATGAATGGCTGGAGAGGCCAACATAGTAAGTTGGCTATACTCAAGGAAACCTGTCTTGGCATTTGTCAATTACCCAAGACCATGTGGGAGCCACTGCGTCAAGGACCTTGTCTTACTGGAGCCTACTGCAATCTGGTTTATCAACTGGCCAGGAAAAGAAGTCTTCTGGGCAGCCTTCAGGGATGCCGCCAAGTCCCACTACAGTGAAACCTTTTCACCCATTGTAGTGGGGACCATACTTTATGGAGGTCAGAGGGCCCAGGGTAAATTATTGTAAACCTAGAGCCTTGAGCCCAAGGTATGTTGAGTTAATTACTTATAAAAGGTGGATAATGTTTGCAACAATAGTTGGACTAAAGCTCCTAGAAAGTTTATAGGATTTAGAGTATGGACTAAGACAGTTAATCAAGCCTAAGAATATGAAAATAAGTCAGTCTTAATAACAGAAGACTGGTTTATGAAATTGATTTCTAGGTCAGGATGATGATCAGCACTAGCTGGAGGATTAAAGCTATCAACAATTAAAGTACGGGTTCCACTATAAAAATTGACTAACTGATGAAAAATGTAATCAGAAGGGATCTTAAAGCCTAGGATATAAAAAGGAGAAAAGAAGCAAGATAAAAGGATTTAAAGAGTAAAAAACACAAACACAAAACCTAACAAGCACCTTTGATGTGCAAGTCAAACAATATCAACTTATTGTTGAGATTTGGAGACCATGCCTTTTTATTTTTCTTGGTAGTGAGGTGCAGATTGGGGGACAGAAGTAATAACCAAGTTGGGTAGAAGTGCAATTTAAAAGCTGGGAAGTCTAACCAAGTTTAGTTAGAATTATGTTGAAGATGAAACTGGCTTTGAAAATCAAAGTAAACCATGATTAAATTGACAAAGTTAAATATACATAAAGGATAGAAAAGTTTGTGGTATTGCCTAGTTGTTGTTGCAAGCAAAAAAACGCGGGAAAAGCATATCCAAAGCTTGCATACATCACTGAGTGTAAAGAAAAAGGTAATAGTTTCAAAAAGTAAAGAATACTAACTGAGTGTGTAGGTACTGGATTCAAATCCGGTAGCAAGATGAGGTGAGTTTGAAGATAATCTAACCATTATTAAGTTGTTATAAA
>QTSX02003111.1:0-97413 GCA_014839935.2 Entomophthora muscae
TAAGCCTTTAAAAAAGAATACTGACTTGATGCTTCAATATTTTGATGATCAAATTAGGAAAAGAGATTCAAGGAAAGGTAGTTAAAGAAAATGGTGTGGAAGTAAAATGTTTCTGCCATAATAGCAGATAAAGACATAATCCTGGCATTACAAGACTGTGAAGAAGTGTTTATTTGTGCCAGAGATATTGAAGCGGTGTTATTCTTAGGACAGGCTCTGGTCAGGTGGCCTGCCTCATGGCAGTGAAAACATAGTCATTTGCGGTAGTGTCTTTTGAGTTCTTTGGGTGTCATTTCAGCTCTGTTCAGGATTGGTGTTTAGATTGGGAAGAACAGGGATAGGCCAGCATTCTCTTGGTTCATTCTAAAGCCTTTGCACAGGGGAACCAGTTTGTCTAGGATGAGAGTAAGTAGATGGTGCTTCAACAGGTCCTTCATAGATTAGTTGACTCTCTTCTTCAAGATTTTGGCTGCCATTTCATCCTCAAGCTGGGTACAGGTCTTTAGTTTGAGGAATTTATCAATATACTCTTGGATGGGGCAGGTGTCCTGCTGGTTTTCCAACAAGGAGTTCAGGGTGTAATATCTGGTGTCAATCTCTTCACCCATGGCTATCAATTGAGCTTCAAACTTGGCAAAGTCTAGGCAGAACTCTACATTTTCTATAGTGGCCTTACCAAACCAATCAAGGGCGTCTCCAGATAGCATGGCAGCTACCCCAAGTACCTTCTTGGTGTCACTGGATTAGGACAAAGCATTAGATTGGAAATGTAGTTATAGTACTGGAATGGCCTGGTGGGCTTCCTTGAGAGTGAGTTTACCCATCTGTGGCATCTCCACCTTAGTTAAGAATTTGTTGACTATCAGATTCTGCACCTGAGAAGAGGGCCCCTTGGCGGCTTTGGTGGTGGTAGGTTTCTTAGGGGTTTTCAGGTTCACACATGTTCTTTTATGTGAAAGAAATTAGGTTCTTGGTCATCATAAATGTGTAATAAGTGATTATCATTACAAAAAACATACAAGATGCCCCAAGAATAATCAACATCTTGGGGCTTGGGTACAAGGCTTAAAGTATATTGTCATAATGTCAGGGAACCAACCCTGATCTGCAACTTGCTAGCGTTTGGGAACTGGCAGGTTGATGTAAAGTCACTTCCCCCTTTAGCCCTGGATAGGACAATCTTCCCACACCGCACAAATAAATCTTCTCAGAAGCCAACCAAGCCCCTTAATTCATTTGAGAATTTATCCCATATTTTTGATGAGAGATTGTGTTGGCATATTCTTCCCAGGTGGGAAATAAAAATGTGATGAACTCAGTTCCCACTTGGGAGGAATTTCTGATTAAATTAGACTATTTTTTGGCTTGGGTCTGTCCACACTTGAAATTGATTAAGTCTAAGCATTCAGGTTGAGCTACTGCCAATTCTTTAAATGCCAATCCAACTGGATTAAATGCTGATTGAATCACTCCAGTGACTCCAGCCAATCAGAGTTGAAGCTGGAAATTATTGAAAACCCCTCCAATACAATGGATAAGCCTTTGCAAAATTTCTCTGCTACCCAATCAGACCTATTGTCTGGGTCATGTGACCTTTCAAATCTGAAGCCTGTCTCTTAAAGCAAGACAGGGAACTTTTGGTCCCCTGCTGGCTCATTTTATCAAATTAAAGTTTATAATTTTAAAACTGATCAGTTAGACACTGGGGCTTTTTATTTGCCTTTTATTGTTTCCTGACTTTTTTAGTATTTACTTCATCATTCCTTACTTTCCTGGCCTTTGCTTGGTTCCTGGTGTTGTCTTTGGAGCTCCTAGAGTTGAGATTAGCTTCATTAAAACTGCTTACCTCACTTTCTTTAAAAATTTAACTTGAACTTTAAAATTAGTATTCAATCTTTAATATATACTTACTTTAGTTTCAATTTTGCTTCTCATTTGCTTTGTTGTCTCCTTCTCTTCACTATACGCTTTGATAATACTATTTTGCTTTACTTAAAAAAGAATAACTGTAAATCATTGCTTTATGTCCTTGAACTTCTCTTGTGGGTTCCTTTTTGCTCTGTTTCTTGTTTTCTCCTCTTCCAATAAGGCATCACACCACCCAAAGTTTTTTTTTGTGCTTGTGTGCTCTTTTTTTTGAGCAAAATTCTGGCCTTGTTTTTGAAATTTGTGGCCTTTACCCTGGGCTCTGCCCTAGTGCTGGTTTGGACCACTTCCCCAGAGCTATGGAGTCATGTATCCCATTCTCTCCACTTGGTGGGAAGCAATCCCAGTCATTTCATGCAGGTGTTTGAGGACCTCCCTGGACAGACGCAGGGCATTCTTGCCACTAGTGAGAACATTGTAAGAAGCCTCACCTGTGACGACCTCAAACTTCCTGTTCTTGAAACGTCCTTTGCTAAGCCGCCACAACAACCCTCCCAGAAGTCCCCCTCCTGAAGTCTCTGTTGCTCAGGTCCAGGAGAGTGGGTTGGGTACCCAAGAGTCCCCGCCCAGGCGTGCTTCCTGGCTCCTTAGTGGAGTGATTCTGATGGGTTTGGACTCCTACTTCCTCTGGTTATCTGCCACGTCCTCTCTATGGACACCCCTTTGAGCTTCCATACCAGTGCTGCACTGAATGGTGTCCTGGTGGGTCCTCCCCCCCAGGATGGGAGCCAAACTTAAATGGTTTAGCCCCCTCTCTCACAGTTGAAGACTGGGTGGGCAGAGCCCACCGAAGATTTGATGCTAAATTAATGAGGTAAGACATTGACTTGCCCACCCATGGCCACAGACCAGCAGCAGGGACAATAGTATATCTTACTCCTGTGAGAATAATGTATACAATCCCAAATAGCTTACTGTTATGGTCCAGGGGAAGCTCAGCAGCAGATGCAGGAATTAGTTTGGGGGTGACAGACAGTTTCATGTCTAATTGATAGGCAGGGAGGAAGTTGTATTTTTTCTGAACAGGCAGGGCTCAGTAACATGCCAAGGGCCTTTCTGGTTATATCTAGATAACTCTTTAGTTCTGGATAAAGAATCCTAAGCTAATATATTGTCTGAGGTTTAGTCCTTGTACTTGGGCTTCAAGGGGTATTCATTAAAATGAACAGGGCCAAATGAAGCACCTGGAAGACAATATGTAGCTGGAATATTGGCAGGAGGTTCAGATAATCTTTGAGTTAAATGGCAGATGACAAGGATAAAATACGGCAACAATTGGGGAAACCAATATCTCATAACTTTTATTTAAAAATGGTCATGAGAATTGATCTTGGTCTGGCAGGTACTTATACTGCGCTGCCAGGTTTCATTTTCTGATTGGGTTTATTGAGCTTGGGCAGGTTGGCATAGGGGGTCTTAGATGGCAGGTTGGCATTGGCTGCTTTGGGGTGTGAAGTCCTTGAATCCTTCTGTTTGACAACTTGGGCATTAGGTGAGCTTTCAGGTTCAGCGCTATTTCCTGAGCTTTGGGGGAGTTTGGAACAACTCTCATTGGGAGACTTGTGCATTTACCAAGAAAACTACCGGCATCAAGTATTGGACCTTGGGGAAAATCCTGACATCTTGCTCTGGCAGTTTGCTTGCAAAACTCTGGGGGTAGTTAAGGATTTGGGTCCTGGTGGGCAGACAACAACTTTATCAATTGGTTGTGGGCTGTAGGATTACCAGTCTTTGCAACTGGCAGTTGGCAAAGAATTTTGTTCAGGGTTTGACCCTGGTTCTGCACTTTAGGATTCAGGTACATACAAATTGACATTCCTAACAAACACTGAAAATTCCTCCAAAATCCTCATCTTGTGAGTTGGGTGAGGCCTTTATTGTGACAGAAATTGTGGGATAGTAAGAAGCAGTTTCTAAGTGGTGAGGAATTACCACTCAAATCCACATAGAGTTAATGATTAACCACCAACGTGGCTTCAGATACTGTTTTGTAAAAATTCCAATTGAGATACTAGGATAAAGTAAAACAATTAATCCTAACCAAAGTAGCCCAGTATAAATAGCCTGTGAAAGCATCAGAGTGTCTTGTGAATAAAATTTAGGACATTGAAACTGAAATTGTGTTGCATCTCAAAGACAGGGGCTACAACTCCAAAAAGACAGTCATGAAATTAACATGGGGTGGTGCCAACAACAAAGTTTCAACTGCAGGGCCCCATCTTCCAGTAATTATTTGGCTGAGAATCAGATTGTAGGGAATGTAGCGCAACAATCCAACTACAGGATAAATTTTAAAAATGTAAGTTAGACCAAGGGATATAAGATTTTTATTGAGTAAATTTTTGGGAAGACTCAACTCTTAAGAGTTAAAACAGTGAAAATTATTCAATATATATCAGAAAATTGACTAAGCAATACCACCTGAATCTTGGCCTCCTATTCCTTCCACATCTTCAAGTAAGTATCTGGTCCAGGTTGCAAAGAACCCTTGTGTGACCAATTTCTGACAACCATGCTGATAAATAAGATCATATCTGATGATTCTTAAATGATGTCAATTTATCAGCATCAACTTACAGGGGGAATCAGATTTGACCAGCAAACTGGAGCATCTGTAACCCATTTGCAATCAACTGTTTGATTCAATTTTGTTAAATAAGTCAGTTTTGTTAAAGCTTTTATGGCTTTCTGAGCTTTCCTACTTGGCCAAATAATCCCCGGCATTATGGAACTAGCTGTGACATTTATCTCTGTTCTCAATAGTCTCAATGTTGTGTTCTGAGGCGTGGCACAGACACACAACAGGAAATCCTAACCTTAGGATTGGATTTGTACTAAGTCTTGGTTAGTTAGCAGGGAAAGTGATGTAATTACCTTGTGGCCCTGAATAATAAATCTCTATTAGGCGTGGCTAGAGAAAGGTACCAAAGTACTTGAAAAGACAAAGACAGAAATTTGAATAGAACTTAAATTTTATTGAGGATACAGAAGTCTAATTTATATTGTTTAGTGATACCACAAAACAACACTAGGATAGTAGGATCACTTGCCACAAGCATGAGTGAGGCAAGTGAGTTGTTTAGAATCAGGAAACCAAACAGTTGGATTTCCTATTTTGTAAATAGACTTCTTTTGAGTAGCAAAAGCAAAAGCAAGGGATTTGTCCTTGAAATAATATAACAAAGGTGTAATCAATAAATTGTGAATGTTGGCATTCACAAGATTTCCACCTTCTAGATTGGCCTTAGGGGGTAGTACTTGCAGAGGAACTTAGCATACATTCAAGCAAAAGGACAACCACTTGAGAGAAGCTTCACAGTGTACTCAGAACCACGTTTGAAAGTTACTATTAAAGGCCTAACCCACAAAGTATCCAACTTATGGGCACGTCCTCCCACTCTATGTTGATAGTAAAGGATATGATCTCCAATGTTAAACTCTGGCAAGGAAGAGCGTATAGCATTGTCAGGAGAGAGCTCTAGCCTTTTGGTCTTGTACGCAGAGGTATAGGTGGTGGCCTGGATGTCAATTATGCAGTTGACCAAGTTCTTGATATGGGCATCAGAATCCATGGCTTCATCAGGAGTAGGGGGCCTCAAAAAGCAACAGAGTGGTGACCTTGCGTTCATACAACATAGCAAAGAGAGAGTACCCCATGTCACAGTGCTTACTGAGGTGATAGGCAAAAAGACCAGCAGGCAGGTACTAGTCCCAATTAGTGGCATCAGAGTAGGTTAACTTCCACATAATGAAAACTAAGGTCAAATTAGCACATTCCACAGCCCCATTAGTGGAAGGGTAAAGGGAGATGAGAAGGATTGATGAGACCCCAAAGCTTTGACAATCAAAGTCACTAACTTTGCATTGAAGTTAGTTCTATTGTCCAACAATAACACTTGAGGGCAGCCATGGCAATAGAACACATTCTGCAGTAAAAAAGCAGCAGTATTTTTAGCTGTGATGTTCTTGGTAGGGCAAGCTTCTACTCATTTGCTGAAATGATCAACAGCAATCAAGATGAATTGACAGCCTGAGTTTGAGCAGGAAAGAGTTCCTATAGCGTCAATACTGACTGTATGAAAGGCGTTCTGTGGAGGGACTAATTTGAACTTGTGTGAGGCAGCTCAGGGAAGCTGTAGCTGACAGTTGTGGCAACTAGTGATGGCATCAGGGATCAGTAGATGGAGGTTTTCCCAATAATAGTTCTTCTGGTCCAGTCATAGGTCTTGGCAATGCCTCCATGCCCAGTCTCTTTGTGGGCCTGGAACACTATAAAGAGGCACAGACTTAGGCGTACATAGGGTAGGTATTGATCACACACCTTTTTAAAGAGCTGTTTGTCACAAATGAGGGTGTTCTCAGATAGCTTAGTCAGGGCAGGTCAAATCTCCTCAGTCTTGATTTCCCAAGAAGAAGGATACCCAATCAGTTCATATAATCAATCAGCTTTTGCAGGGTGTAGAGAAAGAATAGGCATTCATAACAACCCATAAGTGTTCTGATGCTGGATTCCAGGGCAATGCAGCACAGTATAATCATAGACCTTTAGGAAAAGGGCACATCTAGATAATTGCCTTTCAGGCTCCTTAATCTGTTGTAGCCACTTAAGAAAAGCATGATCAGTGACAAAGTGAAAGGAGTGCCATAAACATAATGGCAGAATTGTTTGACTAAATGCAGCAAAGTGAGGCATTCTTTCTCCATATCACTATAGTTCTTCTCATGTTTGTTGAGGACACAAGAAGTATAAGCTACAGGGTGAACCACCCCCTCATCATCTAATTGAGCCAGGATGACCCCCAATAGCTAGGTTGATAGCATCTGTGTAAAGGATGAACTCCTTATCATAGTCAGGATACACCAGGATCAGAGCCTCTTTGAGTTTTTGTTTAAGAGTCTCAAAGGCCTGTTGTTGACTAGTGGCCCATGCAAAGGGACATTGCGTAACAACTGAACTAGAGGCTCACTAATACCTGCAAAGTTGGGGATAAACTGCCTATAATAGCGCATCATGCCCAAAAAGACTTGTACTTCACAGAGGTTGGTAGGTGGAAGCATTTTGTTGATGACCTCGATTTTCTTAGTCATAGGCCAGATGTCAGTTTGAGTTACTTCATGACCCAAGAACTCAAGGATCTCCTTGAAGAAAGCACATTTAGACGGCTTCAACTTGAGGCTACCCTCTTGAATCTTAAGGAAAACCTCTTTTAGGTGGGACAGATGATCAGTAAAGATTGTAATGAAAGCTGTTATATCATTCAAATAGACCAATATGCATGAGAGCTTTAGATCATGTAGTATAGAATTCATAGCCCTCTGGAACATGACAGGGGCATTAAAAAGCCCTTGAGGCATGCAATTAGGTTCAAACAGCCCCTCAGAAGTGATAAGCGCAGCATTTTGCCTATCTTCAGGAAATAGATTAACCTGCCAATACTAGATGCTAAATCTATGGCTGAGAAGAATTTAGAGCCTCTCATATGGTGGAGTGCATCATCTATACATGGCAAGGGTTAAGAATCCTTTTTGGTTAAGGAGTTCAACTGTCAATAGTCCATCACAATGTGATGACATCCTTCTTTTGTTTCAAGATGAGCAAAGGTGAGGCCCAAGAACTTTGCAAAGGAGAAAGCAACCAAGCGTCTAATAGCTGAATAAGTTTCTTAGATACTTGAGCGTCTTCTACCCAACTACAACAATAGAGTTTAGCTTGGAAGGGGGAGCATCACCAGTGTCAATTTGATGAATAACCTCTTTAACTAGACCATAGTCAGTGCTATTCTTAGCAAAGATATCCAAAAACTGATCCAACAGGTTGAGTACTTCTTTTTTCTGGACTGGGGACAGCTGCAGGAAGTCCTGAGCAGTAAACAGGGATAGGACCTGTAGTTCATCTTCAGGTAAGTTGATGTCTTGGAAGGTGCCAAATGGATGTAGAGATAGACATCAGGAATGTTTAGCAGCTTGCCATAGCCAATAACCCAGCCTCTTGACATGGATATGGGGATTGCTTTTAAACTGGCTACTGTAAGAGAGGGGGGCTAGACTAACAAAGTCTGGCTCCCATCCTGGTGGGACCAACCACCAGAATGCCATCCAGTGAAGGACTGGGATAGCTGTTTGAAGGGGCCTCCAAAAGGAGACCAGCTGAGAAAAGGGGGAAAGTAGGCATCTAGGGCCATATACAGGGCTCCAGTAAGCAACCACAGAGAGCAATTCCGGGTGGGAGGGATATATGTAAATTCACTGCCACCTCTGGCATTGGATTTCACAATCTTACCCCGCAGCACCAAAAAAGGCCCAAAAATGCCAGCCAAACCCCTTCATTTTTTAGAGGATTTAGCACACACAGTTGATGAAAGGTTTGTGCTAGCCTATCCTGTGGACCCCTTGCCTTTGGTTGCTCCCTCCTGGGAAGAAACATTGGTTAATTTAGACTACTTATTAGCCTGGTGTTGCCCACTTTTAAAAACCATTAGAGCTAGTTAATCAAAGGTTACCACTCTGACGCTTGACAACTCAAGTGAACTCCAAATGCCTGGTACATCTTCTAGCCAATCAGATCAAACTGCAGAAATTAGAGTGAAACTCTTCAGTCTCCCTGTCCCTATCCAGCAAAGTTTTTCTTCTAGCCAATTGGATCCAGAGCCAAATGACATGTGATTCATATTTCCTTGTAACGCATTCCTTTTAATGCGCAAGGGGACTTTCAGTCCCTGCTTGTCTATTTTCTAATTTATTAAAGTTTTGGATCCTGTTTCACTTGGTTTTAATTTTCATAGCCTTGGTTGGGCCTCTGTTTGAGTTCCATCATCTAGAATTTTTAAAAGTGTTAGTTGTTACCTCAACTCTTACCTCCCTCCACCCCGTTTTCAAACCTGGTCCCCCTTCTGGGACTCTTAGAACAGACTCCAGCGTATAGCTGTTTGTATTTTTGCTTTTGCTTCCAAAGTTTACGCCAAACCTAAGTTTTTTAGTTAATTTCAATATGAGATTCTACTTTTACGTTAATTTTCTCTTAAAACTCTTTATTTTTGAACCTGTTTTTGTTCCAATTGCTCCCAAGGCACCTGGTTATACTGTCAAGCCTTCTGAAGTCTCCCTGTTACTTCCTGCCTGTTCTCTTTGTCTGTGGGTGCTCCTTGCAGGCTAAATTTTATTGTTTTAATCCAAAACAAAAAACTCACCCTACCCAAATTTTGAGAAGAACAAACCTATGATACTCCCTGCTGTAAAATTTGTGGCATTTTCCTTGGCTATATTTTTGCTGCTCTTGTGGTTTACCTCCCCAGACTTGCGGGGAAAAATCTCCTCTTCTGCCTGGCTTGTGGGTGAAGATCCTTCGAGTCTCTGGAATATTCCCATTGGTCTTCTTTTTTTTCTGGAGAGGCTGTGGTTAAGAGCTTGACATGTGACAACTTGGATCTGGGTATCCTTGATCACACCACACCTGTCTCTGAGGTGGATGTGACTCCCATGCCTCCCCTCCCCAGTTTGGTCAAGAGCAATTCTGTACCACTTGTAGCCTCTGAGGTGTTCCCTCCCACTCCCACCCGCACCCCTTGACTGCTCACCAGACTGATGTTGATGGGCTTGAACACTGATTTCCCTCAAATGTCCCCTGTATCCTCCTTGTGGTCCCCTCTTTGTGCGGATGTCCCAGTCCTTCACTGGGCGACATCCTGGTGGTTTGTTTCACTGGGATGGGAGCCAAACTTAGTTAGTTTATCCCCCCTCTCTCACAATATCTGAATCCAGCGTGGGGATTTGGTGCAAGGAGGGTAGGGAGGGAGCTGGAACTGCTGCAGGGAGAGGGTTTTTCAAATCAGAGAAAGAGGGTTTGTTAGTCCTCAATTTGACAGAAGATGAAAACCCCTCAGGATAAGGAACCAATCAAGGCAACTGGGTAAAAGTAGCTAGGATGGTAGAGACCTGGATGAAATGACAGAAGGCATTAAAAAGCAGACCAGTAGTAGAACCAGGCAATTAGGCAATCAGAGTAAGTTTGTCCCAGATACCAGGGCTGGTGGACCAAAACAATAAGAAGATGGGCACCAATACCATCATGACTCCTTTATATAAAGGAGACAACATGGCACCAGAGGGGGTTTTCCACCAAAACTTCTGGGCAGAAAGTCCATGAGTGATGGTTAATATCAAGAACTTGGGCCAAGTTTGTATCCTCTTGGATTAATTCTCAACAGAAAACCACGGGCAGGCAAGCAGTAGGACAGGCAGGCGGGTAGACAAACCAGACAGAAGCGGGAGGGAAGACAGCAGCGGGAGTCAGGACAATAGCCTTTATTAAAAAAATAAAACTTCAAATAAAAAAGGGATTTGCAAAGTCAGAAGTTTTATTCAATAATTGAAATTGGTAAGCAAGGGACCTGAAGGCCCATGCTTCCATTATATGCAATGGGGGATGATAAGGCCAGGTTTTTTTCAAAATGGGTTATTGGAGAGCAATATAAAGGGGAGCCAGTTGAAAATCACTCTCAATCTTACCATGGACTGGGCCCAAGAAAATAGGGGCAGCAGTCCTGGGTGTAGGGTACAGTTAACCAATTGGCTAGGAATCTTCTGGGGACTCAGGGTGTGCATTACCCCTAATGCCTTTCTCTGACATCCCAACTGGAGGGCTCCCAAACTCATTTATTTTGGGCCAAGGGACTTCCAGACCAGAGAAATTACTTTCCTGGGATTCTGCTGACTGTGGAATTTTATACCCAATTTCCCCAGGCTGGGGGTTAGGCACACCTGGTGCCCTGTGGCCCGTGTTTTTCCGTTGGCCCGCCAGTTGTCTCAAAACAGGGCGGCACCAGGAAAGCAAACAATCCAGCCATATTAGTGTTTCCTCCAAAGTTGGAGGGGACTCCAGAAAAGGGATTGAGGTTTCAACTGTGAAGGCCAACACAAATTGCTCATCTATCATGTGGGCCAGGTCCTCCAGGCTTTGGAGGAGTTTTTCCTGCACGCAAGCCACCTTTTTTGATGGTCTGGGAAAAACATCCCAATTCAGGGCTAATGGCAGCCCATGGAACTTTACATTATACTTTCCTTCTTTTTGGGGAAGGATACCTCCTTGGGAATAATCAGCCAGGGAAAGTTTTTTGTGAGCTTTAGGGATTTTTAAGGCTAATAGGCTATGGGGTGGACCTAGGGACTCAGGATTCTTGCAGTGAAACTCCAATACCAGCTCTTGGCAATTGGCAATTGGCACAATTTTTGGAGCTTACCCAGCTGTTGTCATAAGCTGGGTATCCTTTCCATGATACACAATATTGAATAGACTTCTTCACCCTTTGGTAGGCTATTACTTCCTCCACCTCATATTTGGGAATTCCTTCAACCTCTGTAGAACCTTTGTTTGAAGGCAGCAGGCCTTCAAAGAGGGATAGATGGAATGCATTAAAAGTAGTATGTATGTGTTACAAGTTTGGGAGATCCAGCACATACACCCCATTGCCCTTGTCCTCCAACACCTTGAACATTCCCAACTGTTTTGGAGAAAACTTGCGGTCTAGAACTTTTATTTGGATGTTGGTAGTGTCTAGCATAACAAGCAATCCCACAGGATAAGATGGGGAAGGTCACCTATTTTTATCAGAAGCCTTTTTTAAGCCTGTATGGATTTGGACAAGGAATTCTGTACCCTGATGTGAGTGGCCTTGAGGTGATCAGCCATGTCTGCTGCAGCTGGGACATGAGCCTGTAGGATGGGACCAATAAAAAGAGATAGAGAAAATCCGAGAGTCATGTCAGAAATTGTGCCCATAATGCTATTTTGATATGGCCTTTGAATAGTGATAAATGCAAAGATTTGGTTGGTTTTGCTTTCAACTTTGAAAATTCCTTGCTTTCCATAAATAGGTCTTTTCCAATGTCCACCCATTTCAGATTACCATACCAGCCCTTGATTGATCCTGGTATGACTTCACCCTAATGTGACCCCCTCTGCCACTCTGTCTACCTAATGAGTGATCATCAACCCTTGTCTACTATTTAAGTAGAATCATTTTTCCTAATAAAGACAAGCATATCCATATTTGTGTTGGCTTTAATATTCTTCAAGCTTTTTCCTTTCTTTTTTGCCAAAAGGAATTTCACATCTTGTATTCCAGGAAATTAATGTATGTACCCTTAATTTTGCCCTGAAGGCTAACCCAAGGCTAGCTTTGAACCCCAAATCTTTTTTATAAAGATTTCCTGCTGTGTCCTCCTGGATGTTATCCCCAGGAGCCAAACACAACAAAATGGTGCTCACTACAGGGGCTGCAAGCCCCTTGGTTACCCTGTTTTCATGTGCATTCTCTGGTTCTTCCCCCTTTGTTTCTGAAGTACCCAAGCAACCTAAAGTTTTTAGTCCTCCTCTAGAAGAAGATATCACCAATGCCCCCTCAACTCCCATGATATTAGTGGTGTCTCCCGGGCCCTCTTGGGCCCTCTTCCATATTTCTCTCTCAACTATGAGCAAGCTCGTGCCGCTGCCTGCTCCCTCCCCCACACAGGCACTGTGACCATGCACACTATCCCTGGACTCTGTCCTGGGTATGCTTCCAAAGATCTGTATTCCTTACTTTTGGACTTTGGTCTTCCCCCTGCGCTGATGGAATTGATGGAGACTAATGGTGTGTTGGTTAACCAATTCATTCAACCTGCGCTGGTCCACCATCAGTTGGTGTTGGGGTCACAAAACCAGCTCTTGACTGACGTTGCCATGCTGTTTCCAACAATCATACACAAAATATGGCCTATCAGAAATGGTCCCATAGTCTATTTGCTTGCATTTCAGATAACCAGCATGACTTGCTAGCTTCACAAAAGTATCTGACCTTTTCTCTAAATTCTCTTTACGCCTTTCTCCCTGGTTATGTCAAGGATTAACTGTGCAAACTGGATGATCACCAAGCTACCTGGCGTGGCCAGATAGAGTCAACTCTTCTAAAGTATTGTCAAGACTTCAAGACCTTACTTGCCAAAGTCAATCAGTTTTGAGAGCATGTGAATTCCCAGCTCAAGTTGGTTGGTACCCACATTAATAATTGGGGCCTGTGTCTGCACTTACATTATGGTTTGGATAAAGCCAAGTTAAGAAACACTCTGTGTCAGGCTCAAAGCTAGGTTGACAATAGGGTGGCTTCCCTTGAGGTGACTTTGCCTGCTCCTTTGGTTGATGGCCTGTCTATCTTTGAAACTAAGGTGTGAGACGCCAAAGCCAAACTCAAAGCCACTACTTGACGTCAAGCCTCTATCCCAAACCCTCTGCCTTCCAAGCCTACACCTGATTCTTGCATTGTCATGCTAACAGATCAAGTAGCTACTTTGCAAGGCAAGATTGAGTATTTGAGACAATGCCTCTCTGACACTGAGGATCCTTACTCTGAATCTGATGGCAAAGGGGAGGCTGAGGTCACTGATGCACCTGTTTATAATGACCATATTTGTTGCCCTGGTTTAGAAGGCCAACCCCGCGTCAACTGTGCCCTTGCTTTGGATCATTTAGCAGCACTGACAAATGATGTTGCAGATAGACAGGATGCTTTGAAACGTGAGGTGCAGAACCTTACTTGCCTAATGGAAACTATGATTGAGCAGGTTATCCCTTTGACAGCCCAGGCTACCTCCTTAGCCACTTGTATCAATGGTGTTGCAGACACATTGGCAGTTCAACAAATCAAGATCAATTTATGGAGCTACTGCCACTACCACCCAGGATATTAGTGGAAAGAACAGCTCTACTCTAGACACCCTAGAAGAGAGCCTTTGACTTCTCTGGGCTAGACAACCCGCCGCTGAATCCAAGTTTGAGAGCAATCCACACATCAACGTTCTCAACACAGGTGACAACAGCCAATCCACATCCTTTTCCATTGACCCAAACTACAAGACAACGTTCAAGTAGATATTTGACCCTAGACCCTCTACCATTGTGGCTTTTTTGACAATCTACAATACTGCAATGTGTAGGGCTACTGTCAAGCTTAAGAAGGAGAATATTCTTACCTTCCACCATCCTATGTGCCAAGAAGTTGTGGTCCCTAAGCTTTCATCCATTGTCACCTGAGAAGACATGAAATGCCTCCTTATTGAGGAATTTGGAGAAGATCTCAGCTTGGAGGTTAAGAATGATGCATTTATGCACATTGCCTTTAAGATCAAGGAAGCCCTGGCTGAGTTTGCTGACTGCTTATATATTGAAGGACATCAGCCAATCACCAGTCAATAGCTAACCCCCTGTGAAGCCTACACTGCATGTTTGAACGCTTTGAAGGTGAATCAGCTTCTGTGCCTGCACTTTAAGGCGCACAAAGCTTCTCTTACGTCCATGAAGAGTATTAAGACTCTCTTGCAAGACATGCATTTGACCCACATGGGTACTTTGTTTTTCAAGAATAAGGCCAGTAACGCTAGAACCACCTCCTGTACTCTGCGCATTATGACTCTGGGCTCAGGTGGACAGCCTAAGAGGCAAGGATCCCATAACTGTGGTCAAATAGGGCACCACTTGCGTACCTGCACTAATCCCTGGGTAGAAGGTTGTGACCCTAAGGAACAGGCAGGAAAAGAGAGGTCAGCTTAGAGGCAGAGATGCTCTCTGGTGATTAATTTCTTCTGTCTCCTCCTGATCCTCCCTCTGACAAGGAATCTCCCCCTTCCTCTGACCCAACTATCCTTCACCTGTTTCATGATCTTTCCAGTGAATCTGAACCTGAAGATTCTGACTACAATGAATCAGATAGTTATGGCTACTATGTGTTGACAGTCCCAGAAACTGTTTCAGTCCCTTACAAGCTTTGCTCAGGGAGAACCACAACTATCACTTGCCCGCCTTCAATTGAAGCCAAGGCCATAGTGACTCGCCCTTACCTAGCCCAGGCTCATTGACTTCCTGTCCTAGTAGACTTTTCTGAAGAAGCTGTAGAGCTAGTAGAAGCCCTATTCAAGAATGTGACTGTATCTCTCCCTTTTCAAATTGTGTATAAGGAAATTCCTTCCTTAAAATG
Source organism: Entomophthora muscae (assembly GCA_014839935.2). Lineage (NCBI taxonomy): Eukaryota > Fungi > Entomophthoromycota > Entomophthoromycetes > Entomophthorales > Entomophthoraceae > Entomophthora > Entomophthora muscae. The sequence goes on from QTSX02003111.1 coordinate 14,931, forward strand.
CATTTTAGCTAAATGGGAAAAAGAGCATAAAGGTGCACAGGATGTGTTGGCTGTCTTGCCCCCCTTTGGGAAAGTTACTACTCATGTGGAAGTATCAATCCAAAAGGTTAAAATCAAAGCCATTCTGGACACAGGTTCTCCAGTCAACATGGTATCATCCAAGCTAATGAAGAAGCTTAAACTGGCTCCTGACCTCAACTACACTCAATCATATGGTACTGCTGGCATGGCTCAAACTTGAGCTATTAGTGCCTACTCCGCCCTACCCATGAGGTTTGGAAAGCTTCTCATTGCTTCCCCCTCTGTTGTCCTAAAGAAAGAAAGCTATGATCTCCTAGTTGGTACACGATTCCTACAAGAATATGATGGAATTGTAAACCTTTGAGATGGATAGCTATTGCTCTTAGGATACAAGGTCCCTTTAATTTTTGAAGAACCTCCACATCTCCTGGACTGACCCTTAATACTTGTGTGCTTGAGTACCCCACAGGTATCTTCTTGCTCAAGTACAGAATTCATTCCTCCAATATGTGTTCCTCTCCTCCTTCCTGTCCTGCTGAGGAAGGTGTGCCTCTCATTGCCCCTGCAGCTATTACCATCCCCCCAGGCTCCCAATGATTATAGACTCTCAGAGTCTTATGAACTGCCCGAGAAATCATTCTTGGAATTGTACTCCCCTGAGTCTCTCAGCCGCAAAGAGCCACAATTTGCCCAGGGATTTTAGACCAAACCCATAAGAAGCCTGTGCAGCTGCTGCTAGCTAACCTGACTACTTTGCTTATGCAAGTATTGAGGGGCCAAGTTGTAGGGCACAGCCAAATATTAGGGACAGAACAGGTGGCATTCATCTACCCTTTTGTAACCTTCAGCAACTTTAATCTCCCTGAAGAAAGCCCTCAGGTTCTCTCCCTGTTCACAGCTGTGAACTTCCCTCAGTTGTTGCCCATTCAACAAAAAGATGTGCTGGATCTACTTGACCAGTTTAACAATATCTTTGACTCTGGTCCTACAGACTATGGCTTAGCCAAAGAAGAATTCATCATATTGATACTGTTAATGCACCACCTTTTTGTGCCAAGCCATACTGCCGTAGTAGGGTAGAGGATGCCCAGGTTTCCAAGAAGCTTAAACAACTTTTAAATGCTGGACTCTTGGCTCCCTCTCAAAGCCCTTGGGCCTCCCCCTTATTGATTCTTAAGAAAAAAGATGGGGCCACCACATTGTGATGGATTATTGCCGCCTAAACTCACCCACAAAGAAATACTCATACCCCTTGCCTAGAATTTATGATGCTCTCAGACAACTGGGCAGTTCAAAATTATTCTCTGCCATTGATTTAGCTTTTGGATACTGGTAGGTTGACTTGTCACCAGAAGACCAAGAAAAGGCTTCTCTCATCACCTCTGGAGGGGTCTATGAACCTACTCAAATGCCCCCAAGGACTCTGCAAAGCCCCAGCTATGTTTCAAAGGGCTATGGATTCCATCCTACAAGACCTAAAGCTCTCTTGTGTCCTTGTATATCTTGATTATATCACTGTGTTCAGCTCCACCTTTACCAACCACTTGGAACACCTCAAGGCTGCCTTCATTAAGATTTGAGAAGCTGGCTTAAAACTCAAACCTTCCAAGTGCTCCTTCTTTAAAGAGCAACTTGAATTCCTGGGTCATGAGGTCACCCAAACTGGAATCCACCACATGAATAATAAGGTGGAGGCCATTGACAAGATGTTGCTTCTCACAAAACTACAGGAGGTCCAAGTATTTCTTGGTATGATGGGATACTATTGACAGTTCATCCCTGACTTTGCTGAATTGAGTGAACCCCTTTTCCAGCTCCTTTGCAATGTCCCCTTTGAGTGGACTGACAGTCAGCAGCAATTGTTTGAAGCGCTGAAAGCCAAGCTCAAAGAGGCCCCTATCCTTTCAACCCTGATTATAATAAAGAGTTTATCTTATATACTGATGCAAGCAGAGTTGCTGTGGGTACTATCTTGGCCCAACTCAATAATGAAAGCGTGGATAGACCCATAGCCTATTCTTCCTGGGTCCTCAACAAACATGAGAAGAACTATAGCAACACTGAAAAGAAATGCCTGGCAGTGTTGCATGCTGTAAAGCAATTCAGGCACTATATTTACAGAACCCACTTCACTGTGGTCACAGACTACTCCTCCCTTAAATGGCTGCAGCAACTAAAGGAGCCTGAAGGTCAATCAGCATGTTGGGCTCTGTAACTACAAGGATACAATTTCACTGTGGTACATTGCCCTGGTGGGCAACATCAGAACACTGATGATTTTTCAAGGACGCCTATATCAGCCATCTATCCTGAGGACGCTGATTGCCTATACAAGTTAATAGGGTATCCTGACTCCTGGACCACTGAGCCAGAAGACATCCAATTGACACTACAGGTCCTATCTAAGGATACTGTGATTTGAGATAGACAACTCTTCAAGAACATCAACAACACCTATTTGCCCTATGTCTTCCCCAGTATGAGAATAGTCATCATCCTCCAAGCTCACATTGATACTGGACATGGAGGCATAGCAAAAACTCATGACTAGTTGTGCAAAAACTTCTATTGGGAAAGCATGCACCTCTTAATCCCTGATGTCCTTACATCATGTCATTTGTGCCAGCTCTAACAACCTCGCCCTTCCCAACATCAGTTCAAACTCATCCCTCTTAAACATGCTTTCCACAATGTGAGGATTGATGCTGTTGGGCCTCTTTCTTGTTCCAGGTCTGGTGTTGGTTTATATTGGTAGCCGTAGACCATTTTAGAAAATGGGTTGAAGCCAGAGCCACAAAGGATATAACTTCCAAGACCACTGTTAACTTCTTGTTGCAAGACATCTTCTACCGCCATGGCTTTCCTCAAGACCTGCTTTTGACAACGGCATCAACTTTAATGCTCACCTCATCACCTTTATTGTAGAGGCTATGGGTACCCATCAATCTTTCTCTGCGTCATATAACCTGTCAATCAATGGAACTGTGGAATGTGAAAATTCCTCCCTGGTGTCCATAATGAGGAAACCCACCCTCTCTGATACCGCCTATTGGGATATGTTCCTCCCTGCTGCACTCTTTGCTTATAGACTCAGCAGACACCAAGTGACTGGCCAATCTCCCTTTACCATGCTTTTATGGGCGTGAAGCCACAACTCCCTCTGTTGAGCAACTTGTGATATTGCTGGTATGTTCAAAGCTACATAGAGATGTTAGCCTTGCCAATGTACTCTACCTAATCCTATGCAAGAGCACTACAGACTACAATAGAATAGAACTTTGAATATAATTACGTTTATTGATACTGGAGTAAGATCTAGCCAGCGGCTGCAATCTATCCAGGTGTAACTATGAACTTGTCTTTGTCCTTTCAGATGTCTATATCAATATATACTGCAACAACCCTTGTTCTTGTCCTTTCAGACAGTTCTCAGTGGCTACCTTTGCAATAGGTCTATCTTTGCTGGCTATGCCCATCCTGATTGGCTGTCCTTGACACATGGTATGCTACTGGCCTTAGCAGGCGTCCATGGCACCTCAGCTACAGCCTACGCTCTTCTTGAGCTAGCCTACTGTCATTTATCAATTGGCTGTATCTTACACGCTTATTATTGCGCTGGGAAACTACACCGTATTTAGTTTGTGCTTAGAAATTGTCCCTGTTCAGCCTTCCTACATTGGAAGGTAGAATTCCGGTATTCCATTTACAGGGCTTAATCAGTGATCCTTTTCTGGTTGGCAAACCTTCTGCTTATTAATGCAACAAGTCAAATTGAGGATTATATGCCGTATAATAGCAGACTCAATCCATTAATGACTCAGAGGATTATCCGCAGTGTAATACTGACCCAAACTGATAAGAAACCCAATTATACACTGTGTAATACTGATCCAAACTCGGTATTTCTTAGCCACTTGTATATCACTTGTTTGATATGGACATATAAGTCCATCAGGATGTGTTGAGCTGAGTTGATACAACGTCCAGTAGGGTAGAATAGGTGATATACAATTGATGATTTTGTGATTACACGCTGTGTAATCAATGATATTTACTATATTGGCTAACGTTTATGCGGTGTATAATAAGTACATCAATTATAATATAGTAAGCAATATACAGCGTATAATCACAACACATTGGGACAATCAGTGATAATACGGCATATAATTGTTACATCTATTATAATAAACTAGCAATTATACGGCATATAACTGCCATATCTATTAATATAATGATGACCAGTGATAATACGGCGTGTAACTGATTAAGATCTGCGTGTAATGATTAACCTGATCATTTGTGGTCAATCAGCCTAATCTCACACCCTCAATATTGGGGCCCCTTTTGATAGAAGTTGATGTGTCTGCTAATCCTGAAGCCCATGTCAAGGACTTAATTAATTATATCATTGACATTCAGGCAACAGCTTATTCAACTGCCTATAAGGTCAAGACTTTAGAACTCTCACTGTCCAATGCTTCTTAAGCCCCCCTCCCTGAGTATCAAGTAGGTGACCTGGTTCTCTACTACCAGAATTGTACTGGAGGTAGAGCTGATAAGCTTGACTCCCCCTGGGTTGGGCATTGTGAAGTTACTTTCAAGAGGGGCGTTGAGTATACTGTGAAGCTGCTGTCCTCTGGACGTCCTTTTGCCCAAGTTCATTCCAAATTTCTCCGCAAATATTAGCACCAGTCTCCAATCTTGAGGGGGGAGATGTCGGAAATTGCACCATTAAAACTAATTTGATATGGCCTTTGAATAGTGATAAATGCAAAGACTTGGTTGGTTTTGCTTTTGATTTCAAAAATTCCTTGCCTTCTGTAAATAGGTCTTTTCTAATGTCCACCCATTCCAGATTACCATACCAGCCCTTGATTGATCCTGGTATGACTTCACCCCAACGTGACTCCCTCTGCCACTCTGTCTACCTAATAAGTGATCATCAACCCTTGTCTACTATTTAAGTAGAATCTTTTCTTCTAATAAAAACAAGTTTATCCATATTTGTGTTGGCTTTAATATTCTTCAAGCTTTTCCTTTACTTTTTGCAAAAAGGAATTTCACATCTTGTATTCTAGGAAATTAAGGTATGTGCCCTTAATTTTGTCCTGAAGGCTAACCCAAGGCTAGCTTTGAACCTCAAATCTTTTTTATAAAGATTTCCTGTTGTGTCCTTCTAGATGTTGTCCCCAGGAGCCAAACACAACAGGTTGCCTGGAAGGGGGAGGTACCTGTTGAGGAGTGTATCAAGTTTTTATATGCAAACTGCGCAAGAGGAAGATTGTTGGACCAAGAGTTCATTGCTGCATTTGCATAGCATCTCAAGTCTCTTCCATGGGCTGGTTAACTCTTTCTGTCTGTCCATCTGACTGCAGGTGATATGCTGTTGAGCAACAAGGTTTAATGTTCAAGATATGCAGTAAGTCCTCCCAGAGCCTGGAGGTGAACTGAGGGCCTCTGTCACTAATTATCTCCTGAGGCAACCCAAAGTTGGTTTAAATGTGTTTCACAAACAAATTGGCAATCCCCAGGGAGTTAAGAGTAGTGAGACAAGTAATGAACACAGCGTACTTTGTAAACCAATCTACCACAATCATGATTTAATAATAACTATTTAACAGAGTTAATTCTACCACAAAGTCTACTAAAATGGAAGACCATAGGCCTTGGGATTGTTGTAGGGGATGTAACAAGCCATTGTTGCCTGAGCAATCTGGTTTGGAACGGGCACATGTTACACATTTCTTGATCCAAGGTGTAATATTCTTTGTGATTCCTGACCAGCTGTAGGTGCGTTGGATCAGGTTTAACAACTTAGATGAACCAGGATGTCCAAACAGCAGAGATTTGTGATGTTCTGTCAGGATAGGTTCCCTCAAGGATTTAGAGACCTATACCCAGTTGTTTTGATAACCTATCTTTTTTATTTTAGAACATAAGGGACCAATAATGGGTGTTCTGGAGAGATTTTAGACAATATCACCTATCCATCTGGAGATGTGTATTAGGTGGACACAACATCGTGAAGAAGAGACCCAGGCAAAACTAATGGGAACTCAGGAACCAGAACCAACAGAGCCAATAGTCCCAGTGTAGACAACAGAACTGATAATGTAGGAATGAGAGTGATCTGGGGATTATCCTCAGCATTGAATGGGAACATTGCTGGGTTACAGCTGAGCAGATTGGGGAGAATGTTGAGAGAGCTTGAGAAAAACTCATACTTGAACTTATAAGCTGAGAGGGTCTGCATAAACCTAGCCTGACAAGGGAACAACTTCTGGGGTTTTTGGAAGTAGCATAATGCCTTGTTGTCTGTACGTACCATAAACTTGTGGTTGACTCCTTGGAGGTGGTGATGCCAATGGGTAATAGAGTCCACTACAGCTTGAAGCTCTTTGCCAAAATGGCCCAGGATAGCTCCTTGGATGCAAGCTTCCAAGAATGTTATGCAGCTGGGAGTTCATGACCATCATGGTCCTGAAGAAAACTACCCCAATGGCCACATTGGAAGCATCACAAGCCACACTAAATGTCTTAGATGTGTTGGCATGGCAAAAAACCGGTGTGGATACAAAGACCCTTTTAACAGCCTCAAACTCCTGCTGACACTGGGGTGTCCGGATAAAAGGTGCATTTTTACCAGCCAAGGGGTGAAGGGGGCTGCCAATTCCAAAATAGCAGGTGAGAATTTCTTGAGGAATATGACAGTACACAAGAAGCATTGTATCTACTTCTGATTCTGTGGGGTGGCCCATTCACGCAAAGTGTGCACCTTATCCAGGGACACCGCATGACCATCTTTCAGAACCGAATTCCCCAGGAAGGTGACTTCAGATTTGAAAAACTCACACTTGCTGGGTTTGATGAACAAGTTTTCTCGTTGGATATCATTCACTACAGCAACCAGGTCTCAGGCATGTGTCTTGGCATCAGGTTAGTGAATCAATATATCATCAATATAAGCAACTGCGCAAGAGAAACACAAGTCTCCCAAAGCTTCCTCAATGATCTGCTGGAAGATGGCAGGGGTGTTTTTCATCCCAAACGGCATTACTTTGAACTGGAAGCAACCACATTGGGTTTTGATAGCTGTAAGCCACTCATCTTTCTCTGCCACCCAAACCTGGTTTTAGGTGTTGACAAGATCCAACTTAGAAAAAACCCCTGGACTTGGTAATTGATTGGGCAATAGAGGCTTCCAGAGGGAGGGGATAACAGTCTGGAACGGTCACATTGTTCAACAAGGTGTAATCCATACAAAGACGCAGAGTCCTGTCTGACTTTTCTGCAAACACTACTGGTGATCTCACAGATGAGGGTTTCTTTACTATCCACTCTTTGACCAGCATGTTGTCCAACCAGATGCCTAAAGCTTTGTCCTCACTCTCACTGAGTGGGTACATGGGCGCATCAATCTTTACCAGATCTACAGTAGTAAAAAATGTCATATCATGATGAGTGTGTTGGGGAAGTGCAGTAGCAAGAGACAGATCAAAGGCATCTTGGTATGGAGCCAGGATTCCTGGGATCTACACTGAGAGAGGTGCCTCTGGTGAAGCTTTCAAGGACAAGCAACTCTCAGGGGGCTCCTCTCCAGGTTTTAACAAGGACAAAACACCAATGGAACCATCTAAGAAGAAGTGGAGCTCATTTGCAGGTCCATCAATATGAACCAGATGCCAGCGCCATCAACCCAATCCAAGGATGACAGGAAATAGTAGATCATCCACGGCCAAGAATCTGCTAACAAATACATGGCTACCAGTACAGTAACTAAGGGGTTTAGAAACAGGATATGTTGTAACTGGTACCTTACTTACACCCAACAATTCTTTGGGGCCAAGGCACGTGAGGTCCATCAATCTAGCTAAGTTGGGGTTCATAAAGTTACCTGCTGCACCTGTGACAGAAATTGAGGGATAATATGAAGCCGTTTCTAAGTGATGGGGAATTACCACCCAAATCCACATAGAATTAATGATTAACCACCAATGTGGCTTCACATATATTTTTATAAAATTTCCAATTTTAATACCAGGATTAAGCAGAACAATTAATCCTGACCAAAGTAGCCCAAGATAAATAGCCTGTGAAAGCATCAGAGTGTCTTATGAATAAAATTCAGGACATTGAGATGCAACACAATTTTCAGTTTCAAAGACAGGTGCTACAACTCCAAGATAGACAGGCATGAAATTAACATGGGGTGGTGCCAACAACAAAGTTTCAACTGCAGGGCCCCATCTTCCAGTAATTATTTGGCTGAGAATCAGATTGTAGAGAATGTAGCGCAACAATCCAACTACAGGATGAATTTTAAAAATGTAAGTTAGACCAAGGGATATATGATTTTTATTGAGTAAATTTTTGGGAAGACTCAACTCTTAAGAGTTAAAACAGTGGAAATTATTCAATATATATCAGAAAATTGACTAAGCAATACCACCTGAATCTTGGCCTCCTATTCCTTCCACATTTTCAAGTAAGTATCTGGTCCAGGTTGCAAAGAACCCTTGTGTGACCAATTTCTGACAACCATGCTGATTAACAAGCTTGTATTAGGTGACCCTCAAATTACGCCAATTTTTCAACATCAATTTGCAAGGAGGAACCGGTTTCAGCTGACAGACTGGAGCAGCTGTAACCCATTTCTGATCGACCATTTGATTTAAATCTGTTAACCTGGTCAATTTTGATAAAGGGTTCCTGGCCTTTCAAGCATTCTTAATTGGGCAGATAATTCCTGGCATGATGGAACCTACCGTGACAGCACCAGTGTCTATCAGTACTGTGACTTTGGTCTTCCTGGTGTGTGTATAGGAGGTTGGATTTAAAAGGGAATATGACAAATCCTCTTTATTCTGAATGCTCAAGATAGAGCCAGAAGGCTCTCCTGAGGCAACATCAGGGATGTTGGCAGAAGCTGCAAATTCAGGGACTTACCCAGAAGAGATGGGCCAATTGGGACACAAGACACTTATCCCACCCTGGGGCTTGGGTGGTTTCTGAGGGGTTTTGACAGGGGGATTCTTGACCACGGGAAAAGTAGTCATAATTCCTTGCTTGGGGGTGTAGGCAGAGAGGGCGCTCAGGAGGCAAGCAAGACAAAAGCTTTTTCCAATGAGCCAGGAGCTGGATCCCAACCCCTTTTGAGTCTGACACAGGGTCCAAAGAGTGGCAGAACATAGCAACTGCTACCTCTACAGGGAGACCAAAGGAAGCTGCTTTCACAGCAAAAGCCTCAATGTGAGAAGGAAGGTCTGAAGCCAACCTTTTTGATTGAAGCATCTTAAAGATAGTGGTAGACTTGGACCCTGGAGCTGCTACTGCTGCAGCCATCAAAATGAGAATAGAGGAGGAATAACCAACTTTCTGACTCTGGCGTAAGAGGGTTCTTACCCAAAGACAAGTGTCTCTATCCAAAGCATCCAGGAGGGCAACTGAGCGTTGAGCATCTGTGATGGGAATATCTGAGGGGGAAAGGTCTGCTGAAAGTTGCAGCTAGAGCTCACCCAAAGTGTCAAGGACTTTCTTATTGATGGCCGCTGTAGGTGGGGGGTGCATGGACTCACCAATGCTACATTGATAGTAGAGGCAACAGATAAAGCTGTAGATGCGCTCCTAGCACATTCTGAGGCCCACTTCTTCATGTTGGACAGAAGGGACGCAGTAGCCAGGACAGTAAGGCTCCCAGAGATCCTGGGAGCCCACACTGGCACAAATCAGAGCAAGCACAAGGGAGTGCAACCAGTTGCAAAAAGCTTCTAAAGCTGAATTTATAGGCTTATAAATTATGTAAGAGAGGGGGGCTAGACTAACAAAGTCTGGCTCCCATCCTGGTGGGACCAACCACCAGGATGCCATCCAGTGAAAGACTGGGATAGCCGCTCAAAGGAGCCTCCCAAAGAATACCAGCTGAGAAAAGGGGGTAAGTAGACATATAGGGCCATAACTAGCGCTCCAGTAAGCAACCACAGAGAGCAATCCCAGGTGGGAGGGATATCTGAATCCAACGTGGGAATTTGATGCAATGAGGGTAGAGAGGGAGCTGGAACTGCTACAGGGAGAGGTTTTGTCAAATCAGAGAAAGGGGGTTTATTAGTCCCCAATTTGGCAGAAGGTGAAAACCCCTTAGGATAAGGAACCAACCAAGGCAACTGGGAAAAAGTAGCTAGGATGGTAGAGACCTGGGTGAAATGACAGAAGACATTAAAAAGCAATCCAGGAGTAGAACCAGGCAATTAGGCAATCAGAGTAAGTTTACCCCAAATACCAGGGCTGGTGGACCAAAACAATAAGAAGATGGGCACCAATACCATCATAACTCCTTTATATAAAGGAGACAACATGACACCAGAGGGGGGTTTTCCACCAAAACTTCCGGGCAGACAGTCCATGAGTAATGGGGGAATATCAAGAACTCAGGCCAAGTTTGTATCCTCTTGGATTGATTCTCAACAGAAAACCACGGGCAGGCGGGCAGTAGGGCAGGCAGGCGGGTAGACAAACCAGACAGAAGCGGGAGGGAAGACAGCAGCGGGAGTCAGGACAATAGCCTTTATTAAAAAAATAAAACTTCAAATAAAAAAGGGATTTGCAAAGTCAGAAGTTTTATTCAATAATTGGAATTGGTAAGCAAGGGACCTGAAGGCCCATGCTTCTATTATATGCAATGGGGGATGATAAGGCCAGGTTTTTTTCAAAATGGGTTATTGGAGAGCAATCTAAAGGGGAGCCAGTTGAAAATCACTCTCAATCTTACCATGGAATGGGCCCAAGAAAATAGGGACAGCAGGCCCGGGTGTAGGGTACAGTTAACCAATTGGCTAGGAATCTTCTGGGGACTCAGGGTGTGCATTACCCCTAATGCCTTCCTCTGGCGTCCCAACTGGAGGGCTCCCAAACTCATTTATTTTGGGCCAAGGGCTTCTAGACCAGTAGAATTGCTTGCCTGGGATTCTGCTGACTATGGGATTTCATACCCAATTTCCCCAGGCCAGGGGTTAGAAACACCTGGTGCCCTGTGGCCCACATTTTTCTGTTGGCCTGCCAGTTGTCTCAAAACAGGGCGGCACCAGGAAAGCAAACAATCCAGCCAGATTAGGGTCTCCTCCACAGTTGGAGGGGACTCCAGAGAGGGATTGGGGTTTCAACCGTGAAGGCCAACACAAAGCGCTCATCTACCATGTGGGCCAGGTCCTCCAGGCTTTAGAGGAGTTTTGCCTGCATGCAGGCCACCTTTTTTGACAGTCTGGGGAAAACATCCCAATTCAGGGCTAATGGAGGCCCACAGAGCTTTACAGCTACCAAAAACTTGACAGTATCTTTGTGAGAGACATCTAGGATCCCAGGAGAGAGGCAAGTTTTTTTGTGGCCTAGAAAGGGAGGAGAGTAAAGCTCTAGGAATGTGCGCTCAGGCAAATCATACAACATCTGAGAGTCCAGGATAGCTTGAGAGCCAGGGAGAACAATCATGGTAGAGGTGGCCAGAAGTTAAATTCCTTCAGACCCAGGGCAGGCCATAGGGGGACACTTCATGCTGGATGAATGGATATGGTACTTCAAAGTGAAGACACCAGTAGGATACTCTAGGGCACACATCTTGAGGCATTTTCCCAGGACTTTGAAAGATTCCTCAAAGATCAAAGGGACTTCATATCCTAAGATAGAGAGATAGCCATCTTTTAAGTTGATAATTTCATTGTACTCCCTAAGAAACTGGGTGCCAACTAGAAGGCCATAACTCTTGTTCTCCAAAACTACAGCAGGTGCGGCCAAGAGTAGTTTACCAAACTGCATAAGGAGAGGGGAATAAGCCCCTATAGCGCAAGTCATGGACAACCCAGCAGTACCATAAGACTGATGGTAGTTAAGGTTTGGGCAAATTTAAGCTTCTGTATAAGCTTTGAAGAAACTACATTAACAGGAGACCCAGTGTCCAATACAGCCTTGATCTTCACCTTTTGGATGGATATCTCTACACAAGTAGTAGTACAACCAAAGAGAGGGAGGACAACCAGGATATCTTGAGCATCTGCTAGCTCTTTGTCCCACTTTTTGATCATGCACCTCAAGCCTGAAAACTCCTTGTAGACAGTCTGAAAGGGGAGCAAGACTGAAAATTCTTGAAAAAAGCATCAGCAACTTCAGCAACTTCTTCAGAAGATTCCACTAGCACAGGAGACCTCTTATCTTGGGCAAGGTACAGATGGGAGACAACCTCCTTGGCTTCAGGCATGGGCTTGGTAGTTGTTTTAGTCTTTCTAGAGTGTAGTTTTTAATGTACTGTAATGGTTTTGAGAACTGCTAGAACTGAATACCCATAGGCATCAGAATCATTAATTTATAAATCATTCATGTCTGAATCATCAGAAATATCATGAAATAATAGTAGAATGGGAGGAGCCTCAGAGTTAGAGTGCTCAGAGTCTACTACAAACAGGGGTATTGGAGGAGACTGGGAAGAATTGTCAACCAAGAGTGTCTCTGCCTCTAGGTTGACTGTTCTTTTCCCGCCTGGTCCTTGCAATAAGCACCTTCAACCCAAGGATTGGTACAGACTTAAGAGTGGTGACCTATCTGTCTGCAGTTATGCCAACTTGGCGTCTAGGAGGATTCTGTGAGTTCATAGTGAGGATGCAAGTGCCACAAAAAGAAGAACAAGAGCTAGAGGCTTCTTGGTTCTAACACACAACAGCTCCAGAGTGAGTGAGGTGTATATCCTGCAACAGCGTCTTTATGCTCTTCATAGAGGAAAGCATGGCCTTGTGAGCCTTAAAGTGCAGACAAAGAAGCTGATTAGCCACGAGAGCTTGAGTGCAAATCAGTTAGGCTTCATGTGCTGTCAGCTGTCTGCTAGTTATCAATTGCTGTCCTTCCATATATAACCTGTCTTAAAACTCAGCCAAAGTCTCTTTGGGGTTAAATGTAATGTGCATAAAAGTATTCTTCTTCACTTCCAAACTAAGGTTGCCAGCAAACTCATTGATCAAAATCTGTTTCATCTTGTCCCAAGTCTCAATTGTGGGCAGTTCAGGCATCACCACCTCCTGGCAGGTTGGGTGCAAGCAGTTTAAAATGTGCTTTTTATTAATCTCATCAGAGGCCCTCTACATAGCTGTTTTGTAGATGGTCAGGAAGGCCACAATGATGGTTGTTTTAGGGTCAAAGACTTGTTTGAAGGTAGGTTTTAAGTGATCTTCAGGAGTAGGGCCACTATTGTTGCTATATAGCACATTTATACACAGGGAGAATTCAGATTCTGACTCAGAAGGGGGTTATCATGTCCACAGCTGATGTACACTCTTTTCAATAGTAATCAATGTATAAGAGGTGTGGGTACCCAAGTTGTTGACTTGGTCCTTCTGTTGCTCAGTAACACCTAGTTGTTGACCATGTGTGGTCACCACAGTTGAAAGCTCAGCCAAACAAGAGGTCAAAGAAGGTCCCACTGAGAGACAAGGAGAGAAACTGTCATTTACAGAGTTGCTTAACTCACTCATCTCTTGAAAATCCTTGTCAAGGCTGAAGTAATCTTACTTCATTGGCTAGGGCAATCAACTCCCTAGCACACTGGATTTGAGGGTCCCCAGGCAGCCCTGGGCAACAGCCATCTTTCAGGGAATTCTTTCCTGACTACATCAATTATTTGGAGCCCCTCAACCAAGATACCAAAACAAAGGAAACCAACAAACAAATTGTAGACACCAATTTCACCTCTGGAAAGGAACCCGACAGGGATTGAACCTGGAACCCTAAGTACCAGGACAATGTTAGTCCAAAATTAGTCAGTTCACATACATTACCTATTTATGTTAAACCAATTGATTCAGTTTTTGCCTTCAAACTTCAATTCAAGTGCAAAAAGGTTAATAGTTTAAGAAAAAACGTCACTTACTGCTGTGCTTCTAGTTGGCTGCGCAAACCATGCTTGACGCTCTGGGACCCGCTCTACTTAACTTTCAGCCAAGCTCTGTACTTGATGTTCCTTGAGATTCAACAATTAAGGCGTCCACTCACTGTTAAATCTGTGGCTTATTCCTGGTTCCTCTGGTCTCATCATAAGTTTCTTATACTTTTTATTAAGCTTCAACTTCACAATAACATGACAAAGGTATTATTTTTAATTATCAATTCATGTAAATCCCTCTTATTTCCCCCAATAACCACTTAAATGTGCCATCTTCCATTTTGAGGCTATTTAAGTGGGCATTCCTTATTAATTCTACTTGTTTCAACAATAAAGACTTATTCTAAACTATACCTGCTTACACTTATCTTCTGATCCCTTCTTTGAAACCATGAAAGGAATTCTAATCCTGTTCTGGTTTCTAGTTTTTTTTCTTACAGTGGTATTGGGTCTTGAAAATCCCACTCCTACCACCAACTGTCACAACTCCTCCCCCAATGATTCCCACCAGAAGAAGCCCTTGGCCAATAGGTGATTCAAGTACCCCTCAGGCCACTGGGGAAGAAAGTTACATTATGATTGCACTACCAATCCTCCTCCTCCAGTTTAATCCTCGCTGGTTAGACCCAACACATCATTCTACCTGTTAAAGTATGTGGTAGGATACTATCTGCTGGGTTGGTTCAGCTCTATGATGGGCATATTTGCCTATCTGGGCCACTTTGGCCACCTTGCTATGGTCACAGTGCCCATTGGTTTGATCATAGAAGGACTTAACATAGGGGCTTTGGCTCACCAGATTGGGAACTTGTTCCCCCTCAAGTGGGTCCCAGACACCATCTTTGTCAGTGAGCCCAACTGAACTAGTGATATTTGCCACAGTATCACAAAAAACAGCAACTTCTTGTTGAAAAGTAGTAACTTGTGCAGTCAGGGCAATTCCTTGAGGATCTGGCTGTGGGGGGGTCTGTGGGGCGCCCTTGACTACAAGTGGACACACATAGTTCTCTGATAGTGTCCCATAACTTCTGTTCCCTATTCATCATGTCATCAGACGGGGGTAGGAACGTCCAGTTTAGGTGCAGACAACTCATTTACTTGGGCCTGAAGCTTGGCAATGGAAACAGCTGTGGCAGCTCTCTCTTGGTCAAAATCATCTTGTAGATTGTGAAGACTTCTAGCAGCGTGCTCTGCCACCTGTTGTAATCAATCAAAGAAGTAAGCACTAAACACATTTTTTTGCTCCACGAGTTGTTCAAAGTCATAGAGGTAAGCGTTCAGGGTGAAATCTACTTAAGTTTGCCAAGGCTGTTGTAGCTGGTGAAACTCATGCAGACGTTCCTGACATATTCAGGGATGAATAAGCACATTTGCTTTATAGAGGCAACCAAGCAATCTTGAGAAGTAATAAAGTTGTGTTGGTTATCATATACCAAAGAGAACAAGGAGTGAATCCACTGCTGGTAAGAAGCAAACTGATCACAATTGTTAATTATAGCGGCTTGGAGAGACAAGATCTCTTGGACTGAAACCCCAACACCATTTGGTGATGGGCTAAGGCGGGCTTCAAAAAGGATGACATTAGATGCTCAGCAGAGCCAGCTACTGGGAGGAGATGTTGTGGCTACTTCAGGGCATCAATTAACTCATAGTATTCTGCTTGATTAAACTGTAGTTGAAGGCAAGGGATGGCTCCATCATAGGCTATTATAAGGGCTATTGCCATGACTTGCTCCAAGTCTGGGGTACCCATGGGATAAGCTACTAGACAGGGACCATTTCCTAGGTTCAAGACAGTGGGGACAATAGGCGGGTCCAAGATGTCCTCTTTAATAGGAGGACTGGTAATTTCAGGCAAAGATGTCTTCTTTATTGAAGTAGGAGCAGACCTGAGAACGTAGTGGCAAAGGGGATAACCAAGTGGCTTACAGCCCCTATAGTGAGCACCATTTTTGTTGTGTTCTGAGGCACAGCACAGACACACAACAGGAAGTCCTAACATTAGGATTGGATTTGTACTAAGTCTCAGTTAGCTAGCAGGGAAGGTAATGCAATTACCTTGTGGCCCTGAATAAAAAACTCTACTAGTTGTGGCTAGAGAGAGGAACCAAAGTACTTGAAAATACAAAGACAGAAATGTAAATAGAACTTAGATTTTATTGAGGATAAGAAATCAGAATTTATATTGTTTAGTGATACCATAATGTTGCAACTGAAACAATTAGAGTTCAGTACTTGATTGGGAAAGACAGCAGTCCAATAGAAATTTCAAAATGAATAGGATAAGATGTAGTTTACTGTAGAATATTGCGGCTAATATACTATATGGTGAAAGCCACAAGGCCATAGGAGGTGGCACAGTGGTGTGTTTGTGTAAGGTTTGAAGCCAAGGAATAACTTGTGTGGGAATCAGCAGGTCAAATTGGTAGTGATCCTAATTAGGAGAGAGTGTCTGCAATCTGATATTGTCATCAGATTAGTTCATGTTTTTAGATATTTCAAGAGGCAGCTCATTGTGTGCCCCTGTGTATCATAAGATACATTGACAGGTGAGGTAAGAGAATTGGTTGCAATACCCCCTTGCCTCCTGCTCATTGTCAGATACCAGGATCTGAGTCTGTGGGAGATCTGGGAAGGTCCGCACAAACAACCTTTGTATGGGGATGGCACGGCAGGGGCACAAGCAATTGTGGTAGAGCTTTTTGGTGTTTCCTTGGGTGTCTTCAAGTTGGCAGGTGTGGTTATCATAGACTGCAGCTATTTTGAAGGGCCCCAAGCAGTTGGGCTCTAATTTAGCAGAGTTAGGATTGAGGGCGTAGACTGGATCACCTATAGTGTATCTTGCCTCAAGGTGTTTCCCCCCTCAATTTGTTTGTGCTCTATGTCTCAGGCTTTGGCGTGCCACTGGGTCAGAGAGGGGACAATTGTTAAGGGAGGTTTTTTGGGAACCATGGATTGCAATTTCCCTTGCTCTACTCCAGTCAAACCTTCAGGGGTCCCAAAGGTCAAGGTGCTGGGACTGAACCCAGTGTCCCAATTTAATTCTTGCCCATAAGATGAGCAGGGTGATGGGCAGGCATTCAGTCCACATGGTATTGGGGTGTTCTTTTAAGAGCTTAGCAATTAGTTGGACCAGCAAACCATTCAGGCGTTCCACACACCCATTGGCCTGGGGATGGTAAGGAGTTGTGAAATCCTTTGGAGGGCATTATTGGCACAGTGCGCCTTAATGAAATGCCCCACAAGTTCAGGCCCACCATATGTGATAAGGCGCTTGGGTTGTCCAAAACGGTCCACAATTTCCTTGCCAATAAAGCAAGTGATAGTTGTGGTGGTGTGGTTGGTGGTTGCCCAGGCTAGTGGCAAACGGGTGAAGTAGTCAATGGCTGTAATGATGCATTTCTTGCCAAGCCTGTCTTCAGGGAGAGGCCCCATAATGTTGAGGGCCCACTTTTTGAAGGGTTCCATGGCCTCAATGGGCAGGACAGACTGGGGGGTGCAGGTTTGGATGTGTTCTTCTCACACAACACATATGTCTTGAGGAGGTCCAAGATGTCCTGGCGCATACAGAGCCACTAAACCTTATGTTTCATGATTTTGAAGATATTCTGTCCTCAGATATGACTCAAGGTGCAGTGGTAGTGTAGTATGATATCCCCTCACTGTGTTGTGGGAATGTAAGGCGTCTTTTCACCAGTCTCTGCCCAGCGGCAGACATTGCCAGCATTGGTGGTGAATTGGCTCTCATTGTCTTTCAGCTTAGAAATATTTATGGAGTTGAGACCTTTATAACGGGTGGCTTCAGGACACAGGTAGAGCATGAGTCAGTCTGGGTCCAGCTTAACATCTCCTGTGATGGACACTACATACAGTCTGGAGAGGGTGTCAGCTGTGACAAGTTCCTTCCCAGGCTTGTACTCAATATGTAACTGGTAAGGGGACAGGATCTTGACCCAGTCTGCCTGGCACCATGTCAAGTGCAACTGGGTATTGAAGTACTGGAGCAACTTGTGGTCTTTCAGGAGGCAGAGTGGAAAGATGGCATCTTTCAGATAGCAGCGCCACTTCTTGAAGAAGTGCACAATTGCTGCTAACTCCTTATCATGTATGGGGTAGCATTGCTCTGAGTCAGTGAGTTTTCTGGATTTGTATGCCACAGAAAGAAAGACACCATCCTCAGTTTCCACCCTCAGCATGCCCCATATGGCCCTATCAGAGGTGTCAGTCTCAAGTTTGTACTGGCGGTTTGATTTGGAAATTGGAGTACAGGGGCAGTTGTAAGCCTTTGCTTCAACATCTCAAAGGCTTGATCTCTGGCAAGGGTCCATTTAAAGCCCTGTTTGGTATTTAACAGCTTGGTGAGAGATGCAATCAGCTCTCTGCAGGTGAGATGAACTTCTTCATGTAGGCAACCATGCCTAGGAATGTACGCACCTGACCCACATTAGTGGGGGGTGGCATGTGATTGCCTTAATTTTGGAAGGTTCAGGCTTTATCCCTTAGGCAGAGATGCTGTGCCCAAGGAATAAGAGCTCTGACCTGAGAAATTTGCATTTGGAAGGCTTTGCCTTTAACTGGTTTTTACCAAGGGTGTCAAGGATAGTACATAGATGTTGAAGGTGTGTGGTTTGATCCTGACTGAAGACAAAAATATCACAAAGGTACACAACAACACATTTTACAATTAAATCTTCAAATGCTTTGTTCATCAACATGGCAAAGGTGGAGGGAGTGTTGGTCATTCCCAAGTTCATGACACAACACTCAAATAACCTGTACTGTATGCAGAAGGCAGTTTTTGTCTCATCCCCTAGTGTAATGTGGACCTGTTTGTACCCCACAGCGAGATCAATCTTACTGAAGACCTTTGCACCTGTAAGTGTATTAAACAAGTCTTCAATTAGCAGTAAGGGGCATTTGTTTTTGACTGTCACCTTGTTTAGGGTGCAGTAGTTGGTCACCAAACAAAGGGAGTCATCCTTCTTGGCTACAAAGAAGACAGCAGCCCCATACGGCAATAGTGAGGGGCAGATGAAGCCCTTGTCAAGTGTGTCCATGAGGCGTTGACAGAGAGTCTTGTCTTCCTCGGGCGTCAGTCAATAAAGGGGAGATTCCTTGAGAAAACCCCTTGAAATTGGACAGCATGCTGTATTTCTTGGGGAGGAGGCAGTTGGACCATTGTTTCACTAAAGATGTCCTTATACTCCTTGAGGAGAGCTGTAAGTGCTGGTGGAGCTGTGAGTGACAAAGGAGGTGCGCAGGTGGTTTGGAGTGGATGACTTCAACTGAGAATTGATTAAAGTTAAGTTTCCCCCTTGAAGTTGTATGTACCTGTTTCTGTGAGTCTGAAAAATACAGTATCATGGAGTAATTTGCTCATTTTGACAGGGTAAATCTGGAAGCCCACCCCATTTCTGTTAAGGGTGATTACAGACGTATCCCAGTCAATATATGGCATGTGGTATCAAAGCCAGTCAAGGCCAGCAATGACGTTCTGGCTGAGTCCTGCCATGATAGGCCTAGAGAGTTTCACCTGGAAGACCCCATTCTCACAGAGAAGGGTACCATCTCATGAGTGATTACCACTCTACAGGAGTCAGCTATATGTACTTCTTTGAATTGGCTAGGCACTTGATATAGTTGCTGAGCATCTTCAAATCCTTGGTTGACCATGGTGTGATCAGCCCCAGTGTCTACCAAAAGTTTGTGGGTATTTTCACAGAAACAGAAGGGATAGGCCAAGTGGGTTACTTTATTTGAAGAATGGCTTGCTTGGAGAACGAGGTTGTTGCTATGGACCTGGAAGATATCAAGAGTTTCAACATCATGCACATTGTAATCACAGGGGTTCTTTGCGGGGGAAGATTGAGAGTGAGGGTCAAGTGGGGTTGTAGAACCTCTCATATCTACAACCCCCAGGCTTTTCCAGGGCCCTCAATTTGTGCTAACTGGAGTTCCCCCTTGCAGGGATGCTTAACCCCATTTTCCTGCTGACGGGGCTGGCGGCAACTAACCTAATTCTGCTATCACTGTTGCAACTGAACCAATTAGAGTTCAGTACTTGATTGGGAAAGAAAACAGTCCAATATAAAGGACAAACTAAATAGGATATGATGTAGTTTATTGTAGAATATTACGGCCAATATACTATATGGGGAAAGCCACCAGGCCACAAGGGGTGGCATGTTCCATGTAAGGTTCAAAGCTGAGGAATAACTTGTGTGGGGATCAGTAGGTCAAATTGGTAGTGCTCTTAATTAGGAGAAAGTGCCCAAAATTCAATATTGTCATCAGATTGGTTAATGTCATTAGATATGTCAAGGGGCAGCTCATTGAGAGCCCCCTGTGTATCATAAGATATGTTGGTAGGCAAGGCAGGAGACTCAGTTGCAACAACAAAACAATACTAGGAAAGTAGTATTACTCACCACAAGCATGAGTAGAGTAAGTGAGTTGCACAGAATCAGGAAACCAAACAGTTGAATTTCCCACTTTGTAAATAGACTCATTTTGAGGAGCAAAAGCAAAAGCAAAGGATTTGTCATCAAAATAACTCAACAAAGGCAAAATCAATAAAGCGTGAATATTGACATTCACGACACTCAACAACTCTGTTCTCCTGTAGAAAATGTTTCATCAGGGTTACAGAGGGATGTCGCTTAGCTTTGTATGGATATGTATCTCTTTTGTTGTTGATATATATATTGAAGTTCCCAAGAAGATTGTACGAGAGGACAGGTCTAGAGAAGAAGAACTTGCTATCTGTCCTTGTTACTGATCGTTCCCCAGGTTCAAGGTATGCAGTTAGTACTGTGACCTCATTTTCTGTGTGTATATCCTTGAAAATCAGGATCCTACCTTTTAGTAGTTGATCAATGAACATGATTGTGATATTGCTCCAGGTGTCACCAGCGCCACATAATCCGTCTAGATCATTTTGGGGTTTAAACCGTTAACAATGTTGGTTAGTTAAATCATGATTTTATTTAAAGTTATCCTGTTGTTTTTACGGAGTTAAAATAGTTTTTTGAATTATATATTTATTGACAACGTTGAAATATTCTCTGGATACTATATTTATTTGCAGGGGCTCATTTAGAAAAGAACTATGCTAGTGTAAAACACTGCCAATCTTATTTTGGCCATAGATGAAGGCCAAAAGGATGGCAGCTATGAAGCAAGCAGTTGGAAACCAGAGGAAGATGGGATTGCCAACTATAACGATACCGTAGATGATGTTGGAAATCGCCAAAAGAAACAACAAGCGTCCTAACCACCAGTGGACTTTATCTTGCATGGGGATGTAATTCCGTGCTGGGTCCCACAACTTATCAATGACAACGCCAAGTATTATTTGACCGGCCATCAACACCATAACAACCACGCCAACGGCAGCATGGGGGTCACGTAGCACATCACCTAGGTTGTATACAACAATTATTATAGCAAGGACTGCTGCAGCAGCGGCAGCGGCAAATAAAGAAATGTGGACTGTCAGCCAGCGTGGTCCAAGTCTGTCCTTAAGATACCGGGCGGTGAAAATGGCCATTGCTGGCAGAACCATCCACGCCAAAATCATCAGAATCCCATGCCAGACTATAAAAGCATGTGGCCCTGACTTTTGTTCTACCTCTCCCTGAAAGGAATAGCGAAGGGTACCTTTTTGAGTGTGTTTGGGGAATTTTTGTGGATCTAAGCTTTTTCCGTCGTAGTGGGCCCAGATGAGGTCATTAATCTTGGTGGTGTTCAGTTTAGCAGAGATTTGTGGTAGTGTGAATGTGATGCTTGAGTTTTTAGCATCACTCTGTGTGATCCTAGGGGTTGGTTTGACTTCTTGGGTTAGGGCATAGTCTTTCGCCGTTCGGCGTGAAAGGTATGGCTTCTTGTTCTTGTCAAACCAAGCAATGAACATATCGGCCCCTTCCATCTTTGTTCCGATACCTACTGCCATATACTGGGTATTCGCTTTTCCGGTGAGCGTGAACTGGAAGACGTCCTTCTGCTCCAGAATATCAACACATACATAGTCTGAGCAGGCAGGAGCTGCTGCAATCGAAAGGATCAGAGGCAAAAATAAAAACATTGTTGATTTTACTTGGCACACTTGCTATTTATGTGTTCAAGGTTACTGCTAACTTGATTTCTAGCATTTGATTGGTGAAGTTTTAAGGTTATTCCATCAAACCTCCAGCGTAAGTTTCAATATTGCTTCGTGATCATCCCGAAATCTCTTTCATCCACTAGCATTCCAAGTTCCTTGCGGATTGACTTAAAGAATTCCCACATGATGGCTCGCTTGACATGTGTGCTTAATAATACAGCGCCAGAATTCATATTATTAATTCAAAAAATTCATGGAACTTTTATGTTTCTATTCGCATGATTGGCTTAGATTCTACATCAGCAAATGAATCAAGACGCTTAAATCTATTTATTAAATCTATTTAATATCTGCGATTGCGCCCAAATCAATTGGATGCATGTTTAGGCTCATGTGAGTATGGCATTTTTTGTGTAGCTAATGGCTGTGTACATCAATCGAATGATTTTTAATCACTTTGGCTTTCTGATTACTAATAAAAGGCCAACGATTCATCTTTCATATGGATCCTAAATTATATGATGCATATAAGCCTGCTTCAGACAAGCCGTGGCCAGTTTTAACACCACACAATCTGCCCTAAGATTAATTTAAAATGGATAAATATTAAGTTAGTTCGGTTTCGCTGTAGCGGCCTAGAGCCGGAAGCTAGCCGAAGCATCCCTAGATTCATCAAGTGAGGTTTTTAAAAAGGAAAGTACACTTTACTAAGTAATTTCGCATTTATGAAACATGTCCTCTTAAAAATGCAATGCTATTAATTACTCTCAGCGCTTAGATTTAGCTCTACCTAGAGACTGGTGTGATTCCCCTTCCTATTTAATCACTTATGTTTTAAAGTGTATTTGATAAATACATACTAAAAATCAATGTTGACTAGGACATCATCAAACTCAAATCCCCAACCTTGTATGTCTCGATTTAGATGTGTTTTCTGACTCCTTTAAGTTCCTTATTGTTCCTGACTTTATTAGCAAAATAGGTTCTTTCCTGTCCAATCACAACTGAAAGTTCAATGTAAGGCATTTTGTCAAATTGGCTTTTCTTGAGGCATTAGCTTTGATTACTTAGCACATTTTTAATGTAGATATATATAGCTAATTTCCTTCTTTATTTAAACTGTATATCCACCAGGTTGAATCCTTTGGATATCTTCTAGTGTTAAGCTCATTAATAAGATAAGTAGTAAATTATCCTTAAATTCAACATATAAGTGGCTTAATAATTGTTGGGGCTGGCCCTAGCAATGAGGTAGCTGCTGCCGCTCTGATTCTGAAAAGAAAACACAAGTGGCCACCTAAAAAGAAGAAATACTGAGCGTCAGGGTAAAGTAGCTAGAGTTCTTTATAATCAATGAGTTGAGGGATGTGCACTAAAATGAATGTGATTATGAGGTAATCTATGGACTGGAAGCGATGAGAAAATGAGAGAAGAATATTTTTATTGAATATAGATTTGGCTTTTAAACTAAAGGTATTAAGACTTGATCATATTAATATTTAAGGATCAAGTATGTGTGAGGATAATATTGCGGCCAATAATCAGGTGAAAGAACTATTATTTCTTCAAAGGGAAGGATTAGTATCATAAAAAATAAAAGATTTGAGGGTTTAAATCTACTCCTTCAACACCCCACCTAAGGATTTATTCTGCTGTGATAGAGATATTGAGGGGAGACCTTGTCTTGAAAGCTGATGCATGATAGTCTTTTAGGTGAATTTCAGTGGGCACTAGGGTGCTGGAATATTATTTCTTAATTAGGAGGTGGTAGAATATGTAGTAGTTCTTGATGACTGTCTCTTTGATATTTCAGAATTCCACAAAGAATGTGTGTGCTCTGGGTAATATTTGACAATGTATTCTAGTTTTCTGTGTACTGAGTCTAGTTTGTTGTGGTTATTCAGAAAAGAACTACAATGTGATGCATGGGGCAAACAGTTTCTTTTTGAAGGTGATTTTTATTGGGCCTTTCTTTTAGTAGCTGCCAATTTTTATTCAAGCCTGATACTTTTGATTGCAAAGCCTTGTACTCTGTGGTTAGTTTTCCTCTTTGAATTTTCCCACAAGGTTGATTGTTGTGGGGTGCTACTTCTTTATTGTATTCATAGGTGATATCAATTAGGAATTAATCAGTTTCTTGGTTGATTCTAACTATGAAAACTGGTAGTACATGTTTGATATACTATGACCATGTGTTTTTTTCTTTACCATCTATGATATTTTTTGTCAGAGAACCAACCCTGGTGTCATGAATGACATTTCAATACTTGTATTGAAAACCTGGAAATTGAAATCTGGGTCTCAAGAAAAGCCTTATGTTGACCAGAGTGGACAGGGAACTGCCCAACTGCTAGTCGGCTCAAGCCATGGACCACCAGAGATAAATGACCCCAAACAGTGGGAACAGAAACCTGCCAACAAGCGTCAATATTGGAGGTTTGAAATCAACATTGGAGACCCTGGAATCAAACCCTGACCCTCCAAAGACTACTTGAATCATACAAAGTGGACGGGAACCCGCCCACTTGTTAAATTGCAAACCTGGGTTGATGAGTTACTCTGAGACCCGCCAGTCTCCTGAGGACAATTCCCCAAATGGTCACCAGATTGATACCAACCTTGCGCCACCAAAGATCCAGACCTATGCAGAGGTTGTAGCTTGCCTTAAGGAGGTTAAAACAAAACCTACTGTTAACTCTGCCAATGACCACCAGCAACTGCCAGTCTTCCGTCCAGAATGGGTAGTACAATTGAACTACTCAGGTGACATAGTGAACAGTGGCGTCGGAACAAAGCATTACCTTTTCTATTCACCAGAGCAGGAACAACCTGGATCTGCTGCCCTCAAGACTCTAAGCCAAGATCCATGCCCTGCCAGTTCCTTGTCTGCAAACCTGAACCCTGTAAAAATCAAAGAAGCAAAAACCCATGGTATAAAAGCCCCGGCAGTATGGTGATGACCATATTGTCATTTTTGATAATAAAATTTATGAACCTTTGGTTTGAACAAATCTTACCTTATCTAGTCTTAGTGATCTTCCATCTTAACTCCGGCCAAGTAGACCATCAGGCAAACGCCCCTTTGGAGACCAACCTGCCAACCCTCCCCAGGCACTATACTGTCCCCCTGGAGCCCCCTTTGAACCTGTGCATTTTACCAAATACCCACCCAACCCCGCCTACACAGAGTACAGCTTGGAAACCAGCCTTATTGCTGATCCCTTGGCAAGGACTAGAGAAACTGAATACATAGGACGTGAAGGAAAGTGGCACAAGAGGCCACCCAGATTGTTCAAAGACAAGTACAATTATCTGCCTGCCTACTTTGTTCTCATGACTCTTCCCTTAACCCCGCAACCTGACCACCCAATGGAGACCCCCACTTCCGCTGAGACCATGTCCACCCAACTGTTGGAGTACTCTACATTACTTTGACGGGAATGGTAGACACTATGGTGCCCAATTCAGGGCCCTAGTCTTTGCTTGGGTGATCTGTTTCCTATATTATCAAGTTAGCACCCATCCTATGGTGGGCATTACCCTCTGGCCCGGCTGTATTCCAACCCAAGCCAACCAATGCCTCTACCTATGTCTGTCTTCCTGACACCTGGGTGGCCATCCCACCAAAATTGGGGATAGAATAGTCCACAAGCTATGTGGGAAAAGCCCACTAGATTATTAGTGCTAACTTGAAGAGGTACACCATTGATCTTCAAAACCAGGACCAGGGACCATCAGCAGAAACTACAGTGTCCATTATCCATGAAAGGGTAATGTAAGCTATTCCAAATAAATTGAGGGTGTTGTCCAGGGAAAGATTAGCGCCAGACACAGTAATAGATTTTGAGGTGAGATAGGGTGTCATAAATTGCGCTATCTGTTGTGAATGCCGCCATTCACCATGTTTCAATTTTGCCTTTGTTGGGTTATTTTGAGGATAAATCTCTTTTTTTGCTTTTGCCCTTTGAAATGAGGCTGGCTCCAAATTGGGAAATACAATTGTTCAGTTTCCTGATCCTATGCAACTCACTTGCCCCACTCATGCTTCTGGCAAGTGATCCTACCATCCTGGTATTGTTTTGTGGTATCACAACCCACTATATAATACATTTCCTATTTTTCAATAAAATTAAGTTCTATTCACATTTTTGTCTTTGTGTCTCTGCATACTTTGGTGCCTCTCTAGCCACGTCTAGTAGATATTATTCATTCTAGGGCCACAAGGTAATCACATAGCCTTCCCTGCCATTCTAACTGAGACTTAGTACAAATCCAATCCTAAGGTTAGGATTCCCTGTTGTGACTCTGTGCCACGCCTCAGATCACAACAAGAATGGTGCTCACTACAGGGACTGTAAGCCCCTTGTTACCCTCTTTGCAACTACGTTTTCAGGACCTTTGCCTCCTCCTATACAAGAGCTGACTTCATCTGAAATTACCAGTCCTCCTATTGAGGAAGACATAGCCAATCTGCCTATTGTCCCTACTCTGCTGAACCTTGGGAGTGGTCCCTGCCTAGTGATCTACCCTTTGAGTACCCCTGACTTGGAACAAGTCATGGTAGTAGCCCTTGGGATAGCCCGTGATGGGGCCATCCCTTGCCTCCAGCTTCAGTTTAATTGGGCGGAATACTACAAATTGATTGTAGCACCACAATTTTCACAGCATCTCCTCTTGGCGGCTAGCTCTGCTGAACATCTATTGTCCTCCTTTGTACAGCCTGCCTTAGCCCATCATCAAATGGTATTAGCGCTCCATGTTCAGGAAAATTTGTTTTTGCAAGCCGCCGTCACCCATCACTATGATCAGTTTGCGGCCTATCAGCAGTGTATTCATTCCCTTTTTCCTTAGTATCTGACAATCAGCACAATTCCGTCACCTTCCAATCTCATTTGGTCACTTTCATTGAAAGAATGCGCCAATTCATCCCCAAGTATGTCAGAGAGCACCTTCATGAGTTCCACCAACTGGAACAGCCCTGTCATGCCCAAGTAGACTCTACTTTAAATGCCTATCTCACCAACTTTGAACGGCTTGTGCAACAACTTAACGGCTTCAGTGCTTATTCCTTTGACCAATTAAAGCAAGTAGCAGTCCATGCTGCAACAGGCTTCTGCAAACTTGACAAGGACTTTGATCAAGAAAGGGCTGCTACCACCACCACCTTTGCCAAACTCCAGACTCAAGTAAATGAACTGTCTTCCTCCAAAGCGGTTGCTCTGCCTTCTCCTCCATCCAATAAACTAGCAGATAGAGAACAGAGGCTCTGGAATACCATTTGAGATTTAAGAGCATCTACCCATAGTCAGGATTGCCCCCCAAAGTCCCTCAGCCTGACCCTCAAGCGCTTGCACTATGGCTAAGGTTGCTGAATTGCAACAAGAGGTTGTTACTTTGTGTGAGATAATGGCGTCTGTAGTTAGTCCACCTGAAGTTGTGAGCAAAGATGGTTGTTGCCCTGGCTTGTCAGGAGCCTCTCACATCCATTGTGCTAGAGAGTTGATAGCTCTAGCCAATGAAGTGGACCTCCTGAAGCAAGATCACTCTGAGCTTAATAAAGACATACAAGAACTAAGTGAAGTGGTTGATTTAGTAAATGGCAGGTTTGCCCCTTGCCTTTTGGTGGGCCCATCTCTTACTTCCCGACTTTCTGAGCTTTCCTTGGTAGTAACTGCACAGGGTCAGCACCTGGGTGTTACTTAACAGCAGACCGCCCTTGCTAATAATACGGGCACCCACACTGCCGACACCTTGACTACCCTTGAAGATAGTGTTTGCCAGCTATGGGCAAGGCAGCCCCTCACCAAGTCAGAAGCAGAATTCTCCCCACACATAAATGTACTCAATAGCAACAATGGTGGCCCAACTCCAGAAGCACATTTCAAGCCTATCTTTTGTAATACCCAAGTATTGAGAGTAAAACTTTAGTAACATAAGATGGCAGGTTAGGCGGCTCAAAGCTGTTCAAGGCGTAGACAATTGGATAGAAGTTGACTGCCTGACAGAAGGCTTTGGCAAGGATTTTGCATTGTCTAAGACTGACAGCAAGGTACAGTAGTGTAGCTGCAGGGATCAAATAGATAGCTAAGGTGGGAGTTGGACAAGACAATGCCAGGGGTGTCCAGGGGTTCAAAACCATTGATTTGAGATGAGTTGGCTCATTGTATGATATCCCTTTTGGTCCCTGTGGTTCAGGGCCAAACTGAGCATTGGTTGGCTGGTGGCCCCCTATCCCAAGGTAAGCTGTCAAGCCAGCTGTGAAGATGACGTAGTTCATCTTCTGACTTGGGGAGGGGTAATGGGTTCAGTAAGGTTACTTGCTTAGCCTGGGTAAATGATTGATTAATGTGATACTATTGAGGAGGATATTCACTCAATGATAGCACAAACTATTATTGAGGGGTTTGTCTTTATTTATACTAGTGGACCTGCAAGACATGATTATTGGAAGGCATATCATTGGGAACCAAGAGTCTGAGTTGCATCTGTTATTCCCTTTTCTGGATTGGCTTGGGTGGCTGGTAATTGAGAAGGTTTGGCTGGATCCAAGTTTGCATTGGCATAGTGCAAGTTTGGTCTTCTTCATGCATCCAAATTCATTTACTAAATTTGGTTCATGATTTCCATTGTTGGATAGCCTGTCAGTCCATTCCCCATTTGGTAGGCTCCCAAATTGGACAGCAGTTCCTCCCAAGTTTGGCTTTGGGAAATTGCCTTTCCTGATTTCCCAATCTGGCTATTTCCCAAAGGAGTGGATGGGGACTGGTCTGCTGGCATGGGAGGGCAAAGGCTGGCAGGTGGCTGGCAGGCTGGCCCATGGGTGCCTGGTTTGAGGATGACTTGCAGGTGGGGCTGGCAAGAGTGGTGGGCACCTGTGCAGTGGCGGTGGGCATCTGCTTAATGGCGGCAAGCGCCTGTGTGTTGGCAGCGGGCAACAGCTTGGTGGTGGCAGGCTTCTGCGTGGAGGCGGGTGCCTGCACGTTGACGGCGGGCAACGGCTTGGTTATGACAGGCTTCTGCGTGGTGGCAGCGGGGGCCCGCACAGTGGCGGTGGACATCTGCTTGGTGGCAGCAGACGTCTGCTCAGTGGCGGTGGGTGCCTGCAAGTTGACGGCAGGCAACAGTTTGATTGTGACAGGATTCTGCGTGTGGACGGCAGGGGCCCGCGCGGTGGAGGTGAATGTCTTCTTGGTGGCGGCGGGTGCCTGCATGCTGACAGCAGGTGACCGCTTGGTTGTGGTGGGCTTCTTCATGGTGGCAGTGTGTATCTGCTTTATGGCAGTAGATGTCTGCACGTTGGTGGCGGATGTCTGCTCGATGGCAGCAGGCGCCTTCACGTTAGCAGCGGGTGACAGTTTATTGATTACACAACTGTAAGTGTCAGGAATATTCCTGACACCTTTAAGCAAGTCTTTGACCCCAGAACCTCAACTATTACAGTTTTCCTAACTATCTATGAAACTGCCATGAGAAGAACCTTGGATGAAGTCAAGAAGAAACACATTCTGACCTGTCTACACCCAACCTGCCAAGAGGTAGTTGTGCCAGAGCTGCCCACCATTGAAACCTGGGAAGATATGAAGCAGCTTCTGATTTACAAGTTTTGTGGTGACCTTAGATTGGAAGTGAAGAAGGATGTCTTCATGCACATTTCCTTCAAACCAAATGAGATACTAGCTGAATTTGCAGATAGATTCTGTCAGGAACCCATCTGCTTGGAAACATACCACCCAAATGGTGTATGGCCGTGGATGGATTCAACCCTGTGACAAGAGAACCAATTGAAACAGAGACCATTCCCATATGAAATAATTCTCCAATCAGGCGGTATTGACCCAAAAGAGGATTGAATCTTCCCAAAATGAAGTAAGCTCCAAGATAACTGAGAAGGAAAACAGAAGCCAAAGGATGGAATAAGGAAGGAGCAGGCAGACTGGCCCCCATGACCTGTGGTTCCTCTGTAATGGGGGGATTCTGTGACAATGGAGTGGCAGTGTACCATATGCCTGGTATTACTTGGCAACATGACTTGTCAAGATAATTAGGAGGAGATGAACCAGAATTGCCTCTGGTTCCAAGGGATATGATTTCAGTAAAGGACTGGAAAAAGAGCAACCAAACCAACCATTTATACCCAAATGGTCCCCATTGGGAAGACTTGGGTATTATCATGGTGTTGGATTTCAAGACTGGAGAGCAGGCAAAAATAAATCAACTAGGTAAGAGAAATTGACTTTATTAATTGAAAAATCAAACACCCTGACAAATGGAGCCTTTTATAGGCTGTTTAAGAGGTGTTTTAAATTTTAGTTCAAGGAGAATTGGAGCAATATTGGGGAAGTTGGGGCAATTGGGGAGGGAAACTTGGCAGGGGGAGCTTTGAATTGAATTTAAAAAAGATTATTTTTAAAATTAGAGCCATTGGCCCCTGCTGCCCCTTCTCAAACAGCTAGTTGACATTTACCCCAGCTGTTAGAGGGGCAACAGTTTGGGGAGCAACTTTTGTTTGCAATTTGGGCCCCAGAAAAGATAATTCACTGTTAAGTGTTTCCTCATTAAGTACAGAGCCTATACGTCTTTTAACATCATTCAAGTTCAAAGCAAAAGCAATTTTAAAAGCTCCTAACACGGCTGTAACATCTGATTGGCTGCAGGAAGCCATCTCAAGTAGTGACAAAGGTAAGTTTGAATCCAATATACTAACTTTGTTTAGGCGTTCACCAGGAGAGCAAGAGAGCCCAGGTTTTATCCCCATATGGGCAGAAAAGATGACCTCCGGAACTGATTTTCTGTCTTCAGAAGATAAAATAGAACTGATACTACTTCCTAATAACCCATTTTTAGGTCCTAGAAAAGCACCCAATTTAGGAGAAAAGCTCCCTGACAATGGAACTAATAAAAATTTCTTGTTGTTGTTGGGAAAAATAGGCAATACATTTCTGACAGATTCTACCTGGAAGGACAACAACTGATCACAAGCTGCCAGTTGACCACACATGAAGCATACATGGCTTGCACTCAAGCCCCCAAGGTTAATCAGCTCCTGTGTCTTCACTTCAAGGCCCATAAATCCATGCTCTCTTCCATGAAGAGCATAAAGACACTGTTGCAGGATATTCACCTTACCCATTCCAGGGAAGTTGTGCGGGAGAATTTTTCTGCCTATACCTCTGGTTTGTCTTCACATGGGCCATGTATCCTTGCCATGAACTTGCAGAATCCTTCTTGACAACAGGATTGCCATAACTGTGGACAAATAGGTCACCATTCCTGGGTCTGCACTAACCGGCAACAGTGGCAAGATCAACTGTAGGGATGTAAAAGTGAGAATTCAAAAGTGAGAATATAAAAGTGGCCAAGTTGACAATTTTAAAATTTCAAAATTAAATTAATACAACTCAACCAAAATTAAAATTTATTATGGCATAATATAATATACCTTTTATTCATTACCTCAACTAAACAACAAGAAAAAGTAGTACTTTATTATAAAATTCCGTTTTGAAAATTTAAAAAGTGTTGTTGCAACTGAGGTTCAAACCTCGCCTGCCAACATATCTTACGATACACAGGGGGCGCTTGATGAGCCACCCTTTAACGTATCTAACGTTATGAATGAATCTGGTGGCAATGTCAAATGGCGGTAACTTCATCCTAATTAGGAGCATTGCCAATTTGACCTGCTGATCCCCGCACAAGTTATTCCTTGGCTCCAAACCCTACATGGAACTCCCCACTATGCCACCCCCTTGTGGCCTTGTGGCTTTCCCCATATAGTATATTAATCACCAT
The DNA here is from genome assembly GCA_014839935.2 of Entomophthora muscae. Classification (NCBI taxonomy): domain Eukaryota; kingdom Fungi; phylum Entomophthoromycota; class Entomophthoromycetes; order Entomophthorales; family Entomophthoraceae; genus Entomophthora; species Entomophthora muscae. The sequence continues at coordinate 46,760 of QTSX02003111.1, forward strand.
ATTCTATAATAAACAACACTTTATTCTTATTATCCTGTCCTTTCCTATTGGACTTTTGTCTTCCCCAATTCCAAATACTGAATCATCATTGGTTCAGTTGCAACAGTGGTAGCAGAAGTAGGTTCCAACCTATTTCAAAAACAAAATTCCCCCAAGAAAGGACGGAGTACAGGCCGCATGGCTACTCCATAACAAGAGACGTTTCTTCCAATCCCCAAGGGGGACATTCCCAAAGGATATATCATCTATCAAGACCAGTTAGTTCTCACCAGTGTATACAATTGGCTCTGCCTCAGGCAGCGTGACGCTAGCGTCACACTGCCACAGTTGGATCTGTTGCAATGTATGCTCAACCTCCAACTAGAGTCCTTCACTGGCGGTGTCAAAGGAGCTGACATTGTCAGTTGGCTCCAGTCCACCAAAAAGCGCTTTTGTATCTGTCAGGTTCCTGAGTCCATGTGGGTTGCCACCGCTTCTGGCTTCCTTACGGGGCCTGCCGCCGTGTGGTTCACCAACTGGGCCAGCCAGGAATTTGACGTCACCTGGGCAACATTTTGAGACGCCACCAAGTCCCGGTATAGCAAAACCTTCTCCCCCATTACCTTGGGGACTCCCCTCCTAGCCATCAAGCAGACTGGTTTTGTCCCTGCTTATCTCGCCGCGTGGCAACAAGCCCTTGCTGCCGCCCCCAAAGCAGTGACTGATGGGAACGCCATGTTGCTCACTCTCATTGTCAACAGGTTAAAACCCCATATTTGTAAGTGGGTTCCCGTAGGCCGCTGCACCTCTATTGACAACTGTTATAAAGCCATTGTAGAGGCCAATAACCAGGCTTCAATGGGCTTCCGCCGCACCAACAATGCTCCACCCCAACCACGTCCTGCACCTAGCAATGGACAAGGTCAAGTGGGACGTTGCCAACCTTGACAGCAAGAAGGTGTAGCTAAACGCCCCTGCAAGGGGGGAGCTCCAGCTATCACTAATTGAGGACCAGGGAAAAGCCTGGGGGTTGTAACAACAAGAAGCCCTACAACCCCAACTGACCCACCCTCTCAGCTCTTGCTTGCAAAGAACTCCCGCAACTACAATCTTCACAAGGTCAAAACCCTAGACTTCTTTCAGGTCCATAGCAACAACCCCGTGCTGCAAGCCGCTCATTCCTCAAATAAAGTTACACACTTGTCCTATCCCTTCTGTTTCCGTGGGAGCACCCACAAGTTACTGGTAGACACTGGGGCTGATCACACCATGGTAGATCAGGCGTTTGCTGACTCCTAACAATTAGACCGAGTACCCAGCAGGTTCAAAGCAGTACATGTAGCTGATTCCTGCAGAATTGCCATCACCCACAAGACAGTACCCTTCTCTGTAAGAATGGGGAACATCCAGGTCAAACTCTCTGGACCAATCATGGCAGGCCTCAGCCATGACGTAATTGCTGGCCTTGACTGGCTCCAACATAACTGCCCTTACATTGACTGGGATACCTCTGTCATTACCCTCAATAGAAATGGGGTGGGTTTTCAGATTTACCCCATGGAAATGAACAAACTACTACATGACACTGTGTTTGTCAGAATGACGGAAACAGGCTCATACAATTTCAAGGGGGGAAACTAGACTTTAACCAATGTTCTGTCAAAGTTATCCGTGCAGAACCATCTGCAGTCCCTCCCTTGTCAACACCACCATCACCAGTGCTAGCTGCACTTCTTGAGGAGTACAAGGACGTATTCAGTGAAACACTCAAACAACTACCTCCACCCCGGGAGATCCAGCACAATGTACAACTTCAAGGATTGTTACCTAAAGCACAACCATTATACCGTCTCACGCCAAAGGAAGATGAAACCCTCCACCAGCACCTTGTGGACACGCTTGATAAGGGATTCATTTGCCCCTTGCTCTCTCCATACGGGGCAGTGGTCTTCTTTGTAGCTAAGAAGGATGGGTCTCTTTGCCTGGTCACAGACTACCGCGCCCTAAATGAGGTGACAGTTAAAAATAAGTACCCCCTGCTGCTGATTGACGACCTGTTTGATACACTTGCTGGCGCAAAGGTCTTTAGTAAGATTGATCTCACCGCAGGGTACAACCAGGTCCACATTGCACCAGGGGATAAGGCAAAAACTGCCTTCCACACATGCTACGGGTTGTTCAAGTGTTGTGTCATGAACTTTGGAATGACCAACACTCCCTCCACCTTTGCCATGTTGATGAACAAAGCCTTCAAGGAACTGATTGGGAAGTGTGTGGTTGTGTACCTTGACGACATTATTGTCTTCAGTCAAGATCAAACCACATATCTCCAACACCTTCGTGCTGTCCTCAACACCCTTTGGGGAAACCAGCTAAAAGCTAAGCCCTCCAAATGTGAGTTTCTCAAGTCAGAGTTGTTATTCCTTGGGCACACCATCTCTGCCCAAGGGATAAAGCCTGATCCTTCCAAAATCAAGGCAATCACTAGCATGCCGCCTTCCACAGATGTGGGCCAAGTGCAAACATTCTTGGGCATGGTTGCCTACATATGCAAGTTCATCCCCAATTGCAGGGAACTAATTGCACCTCTCACTGATCTCCTCAATACCAGACAACGCTTCCATTGGACCCCCGCCAGAGATCAAGCCTTTGAGACATTGAAGCAAAGGCTCACAACAGCACCAGTACTGCAGTTCCCAAACCAAAACCAACAGGGGCGTGCTAAGGGTAGAAACGGACAATGGCACCTTCCTTCCTGTAGCATATGATTCCAGGAAGCTCACCAACTTGGAACAATGTTATCCCATCCATGTTAAAGAGCTGGCAGCCATTGTACACTGCATTGAGAAGTGGCGCTGTTACTTGGAAGGTGCAACCTTCCCACCCCGCGTTCTGACGGACCATAAGTCCCTCCAATACTTCAACACACAGTCCCATTTGACACACCACCAAGCAGGATGGGTTGAACACCTGTCCCCCTATCAATTACGCATTGAATATAAGCCTGGGAAAGAGCTTGTTACAGCCAACGCTCTTTCACAACTCTACATAGCGTCCATCACTGGAGACAACGGTCTGGACCCCGACTGGCCCATGCTCTATCTGCGCCCTGAGGCGACCCGCTACGAGGGCCTTAACTCGGTCACCATCTCCAAGCTGAAGGATAACGAGAGTCAATTCACTATCAATGCTGGAAACGTCTGTCACCAAGCAGAGACAGGCAAGAAGACGCCGTGTATTCCCACTACACAACGAGGAGACACAATCTTACACTACCACCAAACCTTGGGTCATATCAGAGGGCGCAACCTCTTCAAGATCATGAAATGTAAGGTTTGGTGGCTGTGCATGCGCCAAGACATATTGGACCTCCTTGAGACATGTGTATTGTGTGAAAGGAATACGTCCAAACTGGCACCTCTTAAGTCTATCTTACCCATTAAGGCTATGGAACCCTTTGAACAGTGGGCCCTCAGCATTGTGGGACCGCTTTCCAAAGACAGACTAGGTAAAAGGTATATTATCACCACTATCAACTATTTCACGCGTTGGCCAGTGGCCTGGGCCACAACCAACCACACTGCCACCACTGTTACCTGCTTTATTGGTAAGGAGATTGTAGCTCGCTTTGGGCAACCCAAGCGTCTTATCACAGATGGCGGGCTTGAACTTGTTGGACACGTTGTGAAGGCATACTGTGTCAAGAACACACTCCAACATATAGTCACAACCCCCTACCACCCGCAAGCCAACGGACGCGTGGAACAGTTAAACGGCTCCCTGGTTCCACTGATTGCCAAACTCTTGCAAGAGCATCCTAAAACTGTGTGGACTGAACACCTTCCCGCTGCCCTACTGATCCTGCAAGCAAGAATCAACAGGGGCACTGGGTTCAGTCCTAACACCCTGGCCTTTGGAACACCTGACAGTCTGACAGGGGTTGAACAGGGGAAACTATGGTCCAAGGTTCCCAACAAACCCCCTAGTGCCAACCCCCTCCCTAGACCAATGGCGCGCCAAAGCTCAGGAGATCAAACACAAGCGGATTGCAGGGGGGACAAAACACCTCAAAGCTAGATATGCCGTAGGTGACATTATCTACACCCTCAATCCCAATTCTGCCAAATTAGAACCCAACCACCTAGGGCCCTTCAAGGTAGCTGCTGTCTATGACAACCACACCTACCAACTTGAGGATGCCCAGGGAAATACCAAGAAACTTAACCACAATTGCTTGCGCCCCTGTTGTGCCATCCCCACACAAAGGTTGTTTGTGCAGACCTTCCCAGACCTTCCACAGACTCCAGTCCTGGTGTCTGACAGAAAGCAAGGGGCAAGGGGGTATTGAAACAAAGTCTCCTGCCTCACCTGCCAATGTATCTTATTATACACAGGGGGCGCTTGATGAGCCGCCCCTTGACGTATCTAACGTTATGAATGAATCTGGTGGCAATGTCAAATGGCGGGAACTACATCCTAATTAGGAGCGTTGCCAATTTGACCTGCTGACTCCCACACAAGTTATTCCTTGGCTCCAAACCCTACATGGAACTCCCCACTATGCCACCCCCTTGTGGCCTTGTGGCTTTCCCCATATAGTATATTAATCACAATATTCCACAATAAATGATACCTTATTCTTATTGTTCTGTCCTTTCCTATTGGACTGTTGTCTTCCCCAATTTTAAATACTGAATCCTCATTGGTTCAGTTGCAACAGTGTCAACTTTGCCACTTTTAGATTCTCACTTTTGAGTTCTCACTTTTGAATTCTCACTTTTACATACCTACAGTTGATTTTGCCACTGTTGCCCACTAACCCTCAAGTTGAAGGAGCTGATCCCAAGGAATAGGCAGGAAAATAACAGCCAACCTAGAGGCAGAGATGCTCTTGGTTGACAATTCTTTCCAGTCTCCTCCAATTCTCCCCTCCATTGCTGACTCTTAGTCTGCTGACAGTGATGCTCCTCCCATTCTGCTGCTATTCCACAGAATATCTGATGAATCTGGAATGGACAATTCTGATGTAGAAGATCCTGATGCCTATGGGTACTCTGTCCTGGCTGTCCCTGAAACTATTGCAGTCCCTTATAAGCTACGTTCTGAGAAGACTACTACAACTGCTAAGCCTCTGCCTGAAGCCAAGGAAATTGTCTCTGATCCTTACCTCACCTAAGCCAAGAGATCCCCTGTGCTTATTGAGTCTTCTGAAGAAGCTGCTGGGGTTGCTGATGCTGTGTTCAAAAACGTTTCTGTCTTGCACTCTCTCCAGACAGTCTATAAGGAGTTCCCAGGCCTCAGATGCATGATTAAAAAGTGGGATAAAGAACTAACAGAAGCCCAAGACATTCTGGCTGTTCTCCCTCCCTTTGGTTGCACCACCACTTGTGTTGAAATATCCATCCAAAAGGTGAAAATTAGGGCTGTCTTAGACACATGATCCCCTGTTAATGTTGTCTCCTTGAAGCTTGTCAATAAGCTCAGAATTGCCCCTGATCTTAACTATCATCAATTGTATGGCAAAGCTGAGCTGTCTATGACTCAAGTTATATGAGCTTATTCCGCTCTGCCCATGCAGTTTGGCAAGCTGCTCTTTTTATGTGCCTGCCATTGTCCTGGAGGACAAGAGCTATGAACTGCTAGTTGGTACTTAATTCCTTAGGTAATATAATGGGATCATCAACTTAAAGGACGGCTTCCTCTCTATCTTGGGATACAAAGTCCCTTTGATATTTGAAGAGCCAGCTAAAGTTCCCGGGAAGTGCCTCAAAACATGTGCCTTAGAATGTCCCACTGGTGTTTTTACTTTAAAATAATGAACCCATTCCTCCAACATGAAGTGTCCTCCTATGGATTGCCCCACATCAGAAGGGATTTCTCTCTTGGCCACTTCTGCTGTGACTATTCTGCCTGGGTCTCAAACTATCCTAGACTCCCAAATATCATATGAGCTGCCTTAGTGTACATTCCTAACATTGTTCTCTCCTCCCTTGCTAGGGCGCAATGAACCCTACCTATGCCCAGGAATCTTGGATGTCTCTCATAAAGACCATGTTCAACTGCTTATTGCCAACTTGACTACTCTCCCCATACATGTTTCTAGAGGGCAGGTTGTTGGCTATGGCAAGTTATTGAATACTTCTGACGTCCTATCTCTCCATCCCTTTGGTAAGTTCCAGGACTTTAACTTACCTGAGGATGAGCCATAAGTCCTATCATTGTTCACGCCCAAGACTTCCTGTAACTATCTCCAGTTCAACAGAAAAAGTTGCTTGACCTACTGGACCAGTTTTTGGATATCTTTGCTAAGGACAGGACAGATTATGGGTTAGCCAAAGGCGTCATTCATCAGATTGATACTGGTGATACTCCCCCCTTTTGTGCTAAACCCTACCGCTGTAGTTGAGTAAAAGATGCTCAGGTGTCTAAAGAGCTCAAGCAACTTTTTAGATGCTGGACTTCTTGCTCCTTCCCAAAGTCCATGGGCTTCCCTCTTGCTCATACTGAAGAAGAAGGATGGAGGTCATTGTATTATGGTGGACTACCAACGTTTGAATTCCCTTAAAAAAGGATTCCTACTCTTTACCACGCATTGATGATGCTCTCTGCCGCCTTGGGGGCTCTAAGTTCTTCTCTGCCATGAATCTGGATTCTGAATACTGGCAAGTTGCTCTCTCTCCCAAAGATAGACAGAAGGCTGCACTCATCACTTCTGAAGGATTGTGTGAGCCCACTCAAATGTTGCAAGGACTCTGCAATGCTCCAGCTACTTTCCAACAAGCCATGGATTCCATTCTCCATGATTTGAAGCTCTTGTGTGTTTTAGTATAACTAGATGATATCACTGTCTTCAGCGCCACCTTCACCAATCACTTGGTCCATCTCAAGGAGGTGTTTATAAAGATTTGTGAGGCCGGACTTAAGGTAAAACCATCTAAGTGTGCTTTCTTCAAGGAGCGCCTTGAATTCTTGGGCCATGAGGGGACTCAGACAGAAATCTACCCCATGACTAAGAAAGTTGAGGCCATCAACAAAATGCTTCCACCCACCAACCTGCAAGAAGTACAAGTATTTCCGGGCATGATGGGTTACTACAGATAATTCATTCCTGACTTTGCCAATACTAGTGAACCTTTGGTCCAGTTGTTACATAATTTCCCTTTTGAATGGACCACCAGTCAACAACAAGCCTTTGAAACCCTCAAGCAAAAAATCAAAGAGGCTCCCATCTTAGTGTATCCTGACTATAATAAGGAGTTCATCCTATACACTGACACTAGGTATCTTGTTATTGGGGCTATTCTGGCCCAACTAGATGATGAGGGTGTGGATCACCCTGTAGCGTATACCTCTGCTGTCCTGAATAAGCATGAGAAGAACTACAGTGTGACCAAGAAGAGGTGCCTTGCTGTGCTACATGCCGTCAAGCAGTTCCGCCACTACGTGTATGGCACCCATTTCACTGTGGTTACTGACTATGCTTTGCTTAAATGGCTACAACAACTCAAGGAACCCAAAGAAAAACTAGCTAGATGGAATTTTTGTCTGCAAGGTTGCAACTTCCCAGTACTACACTGTCTAGGATTCAACATCAGAATGATGATGGATTATCCAGGATGCCTATCCTTGCTCTACACCCTGCTTAGGCTGATTGACTGTATGAATTAATTGGATATCCTTCCTCTTGGGAGAGCAAGACAGGTGAAGTCTGAATTGCTTTATCCAAACTATCTGAGGACACGTTCATTTGTGACAATCAGCTCTTCAAGAATGTACAAGATCAATACATACCTTATGTACAGCCTAGTCTTTGCCTTTTGTTTGTGCTTCAAGCTCATAAAGAGACAGGGCATGGAGGCATTACCAAGACCTATGAATAGCTCCAGAAAAACTATTTCTTGGAAAACCTCTGCCTGCTGATTCTGGATGTCATTGCTAGTTGCCATGATTGCCAGCTCCAATGTCCTAAAGCCGCTGCTCATGAGTTCAAGCTAGTTCCCTCTCAACACACCTTTCACGCTGTCAGTATTGACGCTGTAGGGCCTCTCCCTTGCTCCTGCTCTGGTTGCCGCTTTATCCTAATTGCTGTTGACCATTTTAGCAAGTGGGTAGAAGCTTGTCCTACTAAAGACATCACTACCAAGACCACCACCGCCTTCCTTCTACAAGATATATTCTGTTATCATGGCTGCCCTCAAGTGCTGTTGTTAGATAATGGAATTAACTTTAATGCCAAACTTGTAACCTCTGTTGTTGAAGCCTTGGGGTCTCACCAGTCTTTCTCTTCCCCCTATAATCCTTCAATCAATGGGGCAGTTGAGTGCGCCAACTCAACTCTGGTTTCTATCACGAGGAAGCTTACTTACTCTGATGCTGCCAACTGGGATCTATACTTAACTGCTGCTCTCTTTGCTTATTGTCTCAGCAAGAATTGGGTCACTGGGTATTCCCCCTTTGCTATGTTGTATGATTATGAAGCCACTACCCTGTTGCTCCTGAGGGCCCCCTACTCTCCTCTGATAAGGCCATGAACCTTGATGAGTACATCAAAGATCTAGTCAACCACATCATTGATATACAGGCTACTGCCTACACGTCTGCCTATAAGACCAAGCTGCTGGAGCTCTCCCCTGACAATGCTGGGAGATCCCCCCTGCCTGAGTTTGCCATTGGAGACCATGTTTTTTATTATCAACACAGAGTAGGAGAACGAGCTCATGAGCTAGAATTGTTTTGAATTGGGCCCTTGGAAGTGACCTTCAAGCAAGGATTGGAGTATACAGTAAACCTCCTCTCTAGTGGTCGCCCTTTTGCTTGCGTACATGCTAAGTTCCTCTGCAAGTATCACCCACTAAGGCCAATCTAGAGGGGGGCAATGATGTGAATGCAGCCATTCACCATGTTTCAATTCTGTCTTTGTTGAGTTATTTCAAGGACAAATATTTTTCCTTTGCTTTTGCCCTTTGAAAGGAGGCTGGCTCCAAATTAGGAAATACAATTATTCAGTTTCCTGATCCTGCACAACTCACTTGCCCCACTCATGCTTATGGCAAGTGATCATACTGTCCTGGTACTATTTTGTGGTATTGCAAACCACTATATATTACATTTCTTGTACACCAATAAAAATTAAGTTATATTCACATTTTTGTCTTTGTGTCTCTGCGTACTTTGGCGCCTCTCTAGCCACGTCTAGTAGATATTATTCATTCAGGGCCACAAGTAAATTGCATAGCCTTTCCTGCCATTCTAACCAAGTCTTAGTACAAATCTTATCCTAAGGTTAGGATTCCCTCTTGTGGCTCTGTGCTGCGCCTCAGATCACAACACTATCAATGCTATTTTGATATAACCTATGAATTTCAATGAATGCAAAGATCTGGTTGAATTTGCTTTTGAATACCAAAGTTGCCCCTTTTCCATAAATGGGCTGACGCCAATATCCACATGTTCTGGATTTTGCTACCTTGGTTATTCTGATCCTGGTACAATTTCACACCCAATTAAATCCCTTGTCTACCTATTGAATGATCACTGCTCTCAATCTACTTATAAGTAGAATGTTCACTATAAATAAAAACAAGTTTATCCACATTTGCGTTGGCTTTTATAATCTTCAAGCTTATTCATTTTCTTTTGCAAAAAAATTCTTTTAATTTGTTCTAGGAAATTATGATAAGTTTCCTTAATTTTCCCTGAAGGCTAACCCAAAGCTAGCTTTGAAACTCAAGCCTTTTGTAATAAAGTTTTGCTGCTATGTCCTCTTGGATATTGTCTTCAAGAGCCAAACACAACAAAATGGTGCTCATTACAGGGGCTACCAGCCCCTTGGTTACTTTATTCCCTGGCAGATTCTCTGGTCTTTCTCCCATTGTTACTGAAGTACCTGAGTCCTCTAATATTTTGAGTCTTTGAGAAAGGGGGGCTAGACTAACAACGTCTGGCTCCCATCCTAGTGGAACCATCCATCAAGATGCCATCCAGTACAGGACTAGGATGGCCGCCCAAAGAGGCCTCCAGGGAGAGGTAGGAAGAGCAAGAGTGAGAAATAGGTGTTTAAACTCATAATCAAGGCACCTGGTATTAACCACAGAGAATAATCCCAGGTGGGGTGGGAATCTAGATTTATAGGGGGAAGTTTCTGCAAGGATGAGAGTGAGTGGTTCAAAACCAACATAAATTTGGTGTCATTCTGATCTGTGAAAGGGGGTTCCTTAATACCTGGCTCCTGGAAATATGGGAGGCTTTCAGGATAGAGACCTATCCAGGCAAACTTGGCAAATGTGTTGAGGATGGTGGGAACCTGGGTCAGATGTAAAAATGGATTTGAGAGCAGGCCAGGATTGGGTAAAGAGTGTTGTTCAGCCAAGGAGAGTCTATCCCAAATTTCTGGGATTTAAGTCCATAGCAACAGGAAGACAGGTATCATGGTCACAATAAATGACTTAAAATAGGAGACAACATTATGTATAATTATTTTTAACAAAAAATCTCTGGGCAGCCAGGCCACAAGAACTTGGGGACTCAAGTAGTTGTGGGCTTGTTGAATTGGAGTTTTTGGAGGAAAAAGTCAGGGGTTTCCCTATTTTCTAAGGATTTGAACAGGGTTAAGATTTCTTGGATTGGATTGGATCATAACAAAAAACATGGGTGGACAGGCATCAGTGCAGACAGACCCAAGGAAGGCAGGAGGAGGGTGGCGGCAGCAGAAGTCAGGACATTAGTCTGTGTTATTAAATTAAAACCACAAAATACAAAATAAATTTTCAAAAATCTGGATTTTTATTTAATAATAAAAATTGGTGAGCATTGAAACTGGTGGCCCTTACTTTCATTATATACATTGAAGAAATAATAGTACTGGGATTTATAGGAGGGGTTTTTGAAAGCAGCAAGATGGTACCAGTTAGAAGAGTCAGTATAATCTACCTATGACTTGGGCCCAAGAAAATAGAAGCAGCAGGCCCAGGTGCAGGGGATAGCAGTTTGGCTGGCTAGGTACATTTCAAGGGCTCAGGCACAACATTACCATTTACTCTTGCCTTTGGATTCACAGCCAGAATGTACCTAGAACCTTTTTCTTTGGTCAAAGAGACTCCCAAGCCAGAGGAATTTCTCAACTGGAATTCAACTATATGTGGAATCTTATCCCCAAATTTACCAGGCTGCAAGCCAGGAAAACCCAGTAAAATGGCCCTCACATTTTTCTGTTGTCCTGCCAATTGTTTTAAGGCAGGAAAGCACCAGGAGAGCAAACAATCCAACTGGATTAAGGTCCCCTTTATAGTGAGAGGAGACTCCAAGGATGGGGTAAGTTTTGGCTGTAAAGGCTAGCACAAAATGCTTATCCACAGTGTGAGCAAGGTCATCCAGGTTGCATAGAGGTTGTGCCTGAATGCAGTCTGCCTTTTTGTATCTCTAGGGAATATATTCCTGTCCAGGGCTATTAGACCCCTCAGAACTTTACATAGTCATCCTCTTGAGGAGGATATTAATTTCAAAACTGCAGGCTTGACCCGCCAGCAAGGTTTCAACCAAGCGGGTTTTTGACCCGCAATCCAATTACCCGGTCACTCAAAGCCAGACTAGGAAGTCAACTCAAATTACCAAATCCATCAACATAAACAGACAATGATCCTTATATGATAGATACCTCAATTTGGCGCTTGACTTACTATCAGGATCAAGACACCCCCTTCTTCCATCCAGCTGTGTGATCACCAATCTTGTTCCTACTATCCTTGATTCACATGAACTATACAATCATTATCTCTCAATAAAGATTATTATCTATCTTCTAAATATTTTTCCCCGTGTAACTCTGCTAAAACAGCACAGTTACAACATTGGTAGCACAGGTAGGTTCTCCATCCTACCTTATCTTGAAAAATTCCTCCTGTTGCCCGCACACCCTGTGGCCAAAAAATCCTTGACAGAATTATGTCTGGCCTCCTGCCCAACTGGACGCTGTATACTCCTGGTACCGAGATACCTGATGGCTTTGTTCTCTACCAAAACACAGTGATACTGCTACCCGCCTTCAACGCCCTGTCCGCCCAAGGGTTCTTCCAGGCGCCTTCCTCAATGCCACAACCAGCTGACAAAACCACCATGCCCGCCTATGTTGCAAAAAGACTTTGCAGTACTGCCTTGGAAACCTTTACAGGGGCCAACAACAACAATGCTGCCGCATGGATCCAGTTCGCCCAAAGCAAGCTGGCTCAGATGGAATGCCCACAGCAATTTTGGATTGCAGAGATTTCAATTTGTGTGACCCATGACACTGGCACCTGGTGTGCTAAGTTGCACAAAGAGCACACTGACAAGAACTGGGACACCTTCAAACAAGACTTCTTGGCAAGATTTGTGCTTAAGGATACAGCACTCATGATCATACGCCAAGTAAAGAACCTAACCCAGACAGGCACTGTGAAGGAACTTACCTGGGCCTATAAGGAACTCCTTCTCTGTGCCCCATCTGATATGCCTTTGACACCCCAGCAACACACCTCATGTACTACAACGCCCTCAAGTTGCACGTGATGAGACATGTGAACCTGGACCAGGTTACCAACTTGCAAAGCCTTTACTGTGAAGCGGAAAAAGCGGAACAACCATCCAACGCGCTACACAAGGCACAGACTGGGAAACAAGAAAGGCCCAAGGTCTTTCATCCAAGCAGGCGCTCCTCTCAACCACCTCCTGGAGGCAACGGCAACAACAACAACCACAAACCCATGGGTTCAAATGGGAATGGGAATGGAAATAACAGCCAATCAAATTGTACCCATTTCCGTGTCACCGCCACCCAAGGCAACCAAGACAAGGGAAAAGCCTGGGGAGAGCACTAAGCAAGCCAAGCTCTCCCCACCAACTCCTGACTTGCCCAACAATGAATACCAACCCAAGGACGTGGACCAATGCCCAATGATCCAAGTGCCCTCGGAAGACCCGGTACTGTACACCATTGCCAGACATCCCAATTAATTGATGTCTTACCTTTCTGCTTTTGCAGTTACACAGGCTCAGCACTCCTGGACTTAGGCGCAGATTCAACTTTAGTCAACAGCAGCTTTGTGGATAAATTCAAGCTGGCCACTAATCCTTTGTGGATTAAAAACGTGGTCCTGGCTGACAAACATCACATTGCCATGACAAAAGAGACTGCCCCTTCTCCGTCATGCTTGAGAACCTTCACTCCACCATCCAAGGTCCTGTCATTGACTTCCCTAAGTTTGAGATTGTACTGGATCTAGACTGGTTACAGAAAAACAACCCCCACTGGACTGGGCAACCTCAGTGTTGACCATCAAGCGTGAAGGTGTCAACCACCAAATCTACCTGGACTCTGTAGACCAACTCCTAAGAGACCAAGTCTTTGTACGCATCACGGAGACCCAGGACAAGAAAGAAATCTTGAAAGCAATTGACTGGGACTCCTGCCAGTATGAAATCATACACTTCAAGGAGCATCAGGACACCTCCACACCACAAGATTGCAACATTGTGGCCCGGCACCCAGAAATCTTCAGGGAGGCGTTACCTGGGCTGCCCCCTGAGAAACACATTCAACACTCTATTCAACTCAAGGGGGCTGTACCCAAGGCACACCCCATTTAAATGCTGACCCCAAACAAGGACAACGCCCTGCGCGCCTACCTCAAGGAGGCATTGGAAAAAGGACTTATCTGCCCCTCACAGTCTTCCTTTGGGGCCGCCGTATTCTTTGTGGCTAAAAAGGACGGTATCTTACGCCTAGTCACAGATTATTGAGCCCTAAACAAAGTCACCATTAAGAATTTTTACCCATTACCACTAGTCAACAATCTCTTTGACGCCTTGGGAGGGGCCTCCATCTTCTCCAAGATTGATCTAACTGCAGGCTATAACCAGATCTGTATTAAGGAGGAAGACATCCCCAAAACAGCCTTCCACACTAAGTATGGTTCCTATAAATGTGTGGTACTCAACTTTGGCATGACCAATGCCCCGTCCACATTTGTAACCTTCATGAACAAAGTGTTTGAGCCACACATAGGCAAACATGCACTAGTGTACCTGGAGATATTATTGTCTACAGCCCCTTGATGGAACAGCACCACAAAGACCTGGAGGAAGTCTTTGTAACCCTGGCACAACACAAACTGTTGGCCAAGCCCTCCAAGTGTCAGTTCTTCCAAGAGCAACTACTCTTCCTGGGACACATAGTCTCAAAGGACAGCATCAAACCTGACAGTCAGAAGATACAAGCCATCTGCAAAATGCCACCTCCCAAGAAAAAACCAGAACTACGCACTTTCTTGGGAATGGTGGCCTATGTATGACACTTCATAATCAACTGCGGCGTCTTGACCAACCCCTTGTCCACCATAACAGGCGCCAAGTCCAAGTTTGTATGGACCCCCCCAATGTGACCTCTGTTTCAGACGTCTCAAGGAAAAGCTCACGACAGCGCCCATCTTGCAATACCCCAAACAAGACAGAGAATACCAGATGGAAAATGACGCTTCAGATGCATCCATTGGGGGTACTACAAATTAAGAATAGTGATAGTGATTTCCTGCCCATAGCCTACAAGTTGCGCAAACTGACAGATGGCAAGTGTTGATACCCAATCTACAACAAAGAACTGTTGGCCATTGTACACTGCCTAGTCAAATAGCGCTGTTACCTGGAACGGCAGGATGAATTCACAGCACTAACCAATCATAAGTCACTCATTTATTTCAAGACAAAAGCAAACCTGTCACGCCGCCAAGCACGGTGGATGGAAATCTTAGAAAGGTTTAACATGCTCATCCAATATAAGCTTGGGGCCAAACTTGCCATGGCAGACACCCTGTCCCACCTGTATGTCCACACTTCTAGGGGAGAGAATGGGCTCAAACCAGACTGGCCTCTCCTAGTGCTCCGTACAAAAGACAAAGGGTTCCCCACAGGCACAACCAATATCACCAAAGAAACGGTCATCAAGAACAAGCACCTCTTTGCTGACGTATATGGGACTCTTCACTGAAAAATGTCGGATGGCACAACCATTCCCTACATTCCCACACATCAGCAAGTCAATACCATTCTTTGCTACTACAGGGATCTTGGACATACTAAGAGCCAAAATCTATACAAATTCCTAAAACATAAAGCCTGGTGGCCAACCCTATACTGCAATGTTCAAGAAGTGCTAGAACAGTGCGAGGTCTGCAAAAGTTTGCCAAGAGCAAAACTCTGCCTAAGTCTGTACTCCCCATTCAAACCCAACTACTGGTCAAATTATGGGCTCTTGACATTGTGGGCCCCATGCCAGGAAAGCACAACAACAAAAAATACATCATTACAGCCATTGATTTTGCAACAAGGTGGCCAGTAGCCCAAGCAGTAAAAACGCACACCAGTAACAATGTCTGACAATTCATTGGCAAGGAAATAATCAGCAGGTTTGGAAAGCCAGAACTCCTGATAACCAATGGGGGCAAAGAATTGACCTCTGAAGACACCAATGTGTACCTCACCAAAAATGGGGTCAAACACACTGTCACAACACCATACCATCCACAGGCCAATGGACACGTAGAGCGGCTTAATGGTAGCCTTGTGCAAGCCCTAGCCAAACTCACCGCTGGGAGACCTGAAGACTGGTACAAGCAGCTACCAACTGCATTACTTGTGTGCCAAACTTGAGTGAACAGATCCACCGGGAAAAGCCCGTTTGAACTGGTATACGGCACACAGCCAAATATCATTCAAGCATCAACAGGACCCAAACTGGAATTTCCAAGTCAATTCCCCCCTTACTCAGATCCTCAAGTAATAGAGTCCAACAGCAAACAAGCAGCCAAAGAAAAAGAACGCTTACAAAAGACCTTTGTGCCCATCTGCCAGAAACATGAAGTTGGTGACAAAGTCTGGGTCATGAATATTGACAAAAGCAAACTACAACCCAAAAAAGTAGGGCCAGCAATCATTCTAAAGGTAAACAACAATAACACTTACCTTGTGCAAGGGCTCAGGAAACGCAAGCAGGACAAGACCTTACACCATGACCGCCTACAACCCTGCAAAGCAAGACAGAAACAACAAGAAACTGCCCTGGCCGCCATCAAACAACAACTGGTACAATATGGCGCCCAGGCTCCCAACAACCTCCCTGACAATCTTCCTCCAGAGGAGGCCGACCTTCAGCTGGGGGGGGTGTCAAAACCTCAGGCTCAACCTGCCAGCAAGGTTCCAACCAAGCGGGTTTGTGACCTGCAATCCAATTATCTGGTCACCCAAAGCCAGACTAGGAAGTCAAATCAAATTACCAAATCCATCAACATGAACAGATGATGATCCTTATACAGTGTATACCTTGATTTGGCGCTTGACTCATTAGTAGGATCAAGCCACCCCCTCTTCCATCCAGCTGTGTGATCACCAATCATGTTCCTGCTATCCATTGATTCACAATAGCTATATAATCACTATCTCACAATAAAGATTATTATCTATCTTCTAAATATTTTTCCCCGTGTAACTCTGCTAAAACAGCACAGTTACAACATTAATTACTCCACAAAAATACACATAGTAATGATATTATTGCCTGGGCCCTTGTGGACCCTCTCCCAGCTTTCTCATTTAATATCAAACAATCTTGTGCTACTGGATGCTCCCTCTTTTACACCGGTACTTTAGCCATGCATTCTATCTCTGGCCTCTGTCCTGGTTATGCTTCTGAAAACCTGTATTTTTCTGCTGGTTTTGGTTTTCTGCTTAGCTTAATGGATTTGATAGAATTCATTGGTGTGCTGATGATCCAGTTTATCCAGCCTACCTTGGTACACTACCAACTAGTGCTGGGTTCCCCAAATCAACTCCTATCTGCAGTGACAACTGTACTGACTAACAACTACTCTCATAATATGGTGTATCAAGAATGGACCCACACTTTCTTTGCTTATATATCTGACATTAAATGTGATTCCCTAGCATCCCAAGAGTATTTGACCTCTTTCCTGAACACTCTTTGCTCCTCTCTTCCTGGATATATTAGAGAGCAACTATGTGAACTGAATGATTACTATGCTGTCTGTCAAGAACATATCAAAGTTGTCCTCCTAAGATATTGACAAGACTTTGAGACCTTGGTAAAAGAGCTTAACCATTTCTGGGAACTTACCAACACCCAGTTTGAGTTGATTGGAGTGTTTATAGATGGGTGGGGGTAATAAGATGAAAAAAATACAATGTGGATAAGGTTACACTTAACAATACACTACATCAATTTAAAACATATGTTGATGAGAAGGTGGCTTCTGTAACTAGGATGCCACTCACACCTACTCACAAACATTCTCCTGCATTTGAGGCCAAGATTTGGGAAGCTATTGCTGAGCTCAAGGCTACCACTTGTTTTCAATATGTCACTGCCAATGTACCTACCACTCAAATTGTGCCTGAACCTTGAATCACTATCTTGACAGACCAGGTGGCTACATTATGGGGTGAAATTTATTACCTGCACCAATGACTCTCAGATCAAGAGGACTCTTCTTCTGAATATGAAGGTGAAGGAGAGAGTGAAGATGAAAAGGCACAGGACCCTTAAGATCATGGGCGCTGATCAGGCCTAGAAGGGTAACCACACATTAACTGTGCCCTTGCATATGACAACTTGGCTTCTGTGACAAATGATGCTGCTGATTGACAAGATACCCTATAAAAGGAGGTTCAAAATCTCATCAGACAAACTGAGACCATGAAAAAGAAAAACATCCCTTTTCTACCCTAATTTAACACCATGGGCAATAGTGCCAACGTGATTGTAGGTACTTTGGATGTTTAACAAATGTGGATTAATGAAATTAGAACTGTGGCAACTACAGCTAGAGACATTGGAAGCCATAAGTATCAATTCAAGACAATTTGGAGAAAAGTGTTTGTCTTCTGTGGGCCAGACAACCTTCTACAGAGTCCAAGTTTGAAGGGACTCCCAACATCAATGTTCTCAATGCAGCCAATAACAGTTAGTATATGTCCTCCTTCATTAATCTCAACTACAAGCCCACCTTCAGGCAAATATTTGATCCCAAGACCTTGACCATTGTTGATTCCTTGATAATTTACAAAATGGCTATGAGAATAGCCACTGACAACCTCTAAAAGGAGCACATTATTACCTGCCTGCAACCCACTTGGCAGGAGTTTGTGGTCCTTGAGCTGCCGTCCATTGTCACTTGAGAAGATATAAGCAACAACTAATTGAGGAATTTGGAGGTGATCCCAGCTTGGAGATTAAGAAAGATGCTTCCATGAAATTTGCTTTCAAGCCTAAAGAAGCCTTAGCTGAGTTTATGGATTGATTCTATATTGAGGGTCAAAAACTTGTTACTAGTTGTCTGTTGACTTCAGATGAAGCCTATGCCACCTTCTCTAACACTCTTAAAGTGAACCAACTTCTGTGCCTACACTTCAAAGCACAAGGTGTCCCTCACTTCTATGAAGAGTATCAAGACTCTTTTACAATATATTTACTTGAATAATGGATGAACTTTATTCTGTGAGAGTAGAGCCAACAACTCTGGTACTATCTCCTTTACTCCTTGTATCATGACTTTAGGGCCTGATTGTTGCAACTGAACCAATGAGAGTTCAGTACTTGGAATTGGGAAAGACAACATTCCAATAGAAAGGACAGAATAATAAGAATAGGTATTGTTTATTATAGAATATTGGGATTAATATACTATATGGGGAATGCCACAAGGGGGTGGCATAGTGGGAAGTTCCATGTAAGGTTCAAAGCCAAGGAATAACTTGTGTGGGAATCAGCAAGTCAAATTGGCAGCGCTCCTAATTAGGATGAAGTACCTGCCACTCAATGTCGCCATCAGATTAATCCATAGTGTTAGATACATCAAGGGGCGGCTCATTGAGTGCCCCCTGTGTATTTTAAGATACATTAGCATGCGAGGCTGGAAACTTGGTTGCAACATGATGGACAACCCAAGCGCCAAGGCTGTCACAATTGCAGAAAAATAGGTCATTACTCTTGGTACTACACCAACCTAAACATTAAGAGATACAATCCTAAGGAACAGTTAGGAAAAGAGAGGTCATATTAGAGACAGATAATTTCTCTGCTGACCAACCTACCCTGTCTCCTCCTGATTCTCCCTCAGATAAAGAGCTGCCTTCTTTGTATGATCCTACCATTCTCCATCTCTTTCATAATCTTGCAAGTGATTCTGAACCCAAAGATTCTGATTACAATTATAGCAATAGTTATGGCTACTTCTTACTGGCTGTCTATGAAACTTTCAGGAACCCATCCACTAGGAAACATACCACCAAGATGGTATATGGCTGCCAAGGAATTCAAACCAGTAACCAATGTACCAATGGGAACAGAACCATTCCCATGTGGAATATATCCCCAACTAAGTGTATCTTATCAAGAGGAAATTGAATCTGCCAAGAAGGAAATAGGCCCCCAAGTAGCTGAGAAAGAGGGCCAAAGCCAAGGGATGGAAGAGTGTTGGTGCCAGAGCCTTGGTGTTGTCCATAAACATATGCTTTTTCTATGTAACAGGAGGAACTGGTGACAAGGGGATGGCAGTGTACCAGACACCTGGTATCATGTGGTGCCAAGATTTATCAAGATACTGATGGGGAGTGAAGGAAATAGAATCTTCTCTAGTTTCTAGCAAAACGCTGGCTGTAAAGGCCTGCACCAGGATTAATCAAACCAACCATTTATACCCAAATATCTCTTGTTGGGAGGACTTGAGTAATCTCATGGTTATTGGAGTAAAGTTGAAGCAAGATCAAGTAGGTATCAAGTTGGCTTAGGAAAGACTTTATTAACTGAACAACTATAAAGAATAGCTCTATCAGGCTTTATATAGCTTCTGATAGGTGGAATTGATGTTAAAAAATGGGGAAATGTAGAGAGTTTGGGGGGTTGAGATAGCCTCACCAAGAAGAAGAAGAACCAATTATTTAAAGTAATTAATTTGATTTTTAAATTATTTAAAGTGTCCCCTGATATATCCACAAGGGCTGTTACACCCCTTTGGGATTATTGCAACTAGCCCCACATGTTCTGGGGCCAAAGCTGAGGCCACAGATACAACCAGAAGTAACAGAACCAGGAACTACAGGGCTTGGGTGATTTAAACCTGGTTTAACAGTTTCAACTGTTAAATAATTATTTTGAGTATGAATCACAGCCTCTGATTGGCTGCACATAGTAAAAGGTAACAATCAGTTCAAATTTAAATTTTTGCTAATCTTCTTCAGACAGTGGTCATTGACCAGAAACATCTCAAGTTCAATTTCTGTCCCAGAAGAAGATGAATGACAAAAATCCTTAATTCTAAGGATTTAAGGTAATAAAAAACAGATACTATCAAATGATTTTTTGGCCTTATTACTATACCCAGAAGCTAAAGAAGAGTCCAGGGCTGGATGGTTACTCTCAAGATTGGCAAGGAATATCAATTTAGTGTTTCTGACAGAAAATTTGTCTGTACCTTATAAACTCTGCTCAGGGAAGACCACCACTACAGCTTGTCCATCCTAAAGTGAAGCTAAAGCTATGATGGCTTACCCTTAACTAACTCAGGATCACTGTCACCCTGTCTTGGTAGACTCCTTAGAAGAAAAAGCCAACTTAGCAGAGGCCCTTTTCACCAACGTCTTTGTATCTTTACCTTTGCAAAATATGTACAATAAAATTCCTGCTGTCAGGAATGACAATTTAGATGCTCCTAAATCTCAAAATACAGAACCAGAGTCAAACCCTGGACAAAACATTTTGCAGACTGCCAGACTCATAGGCTGGGAACACACCAACCTGCTACTAATTAAAGAAGTTGCTACCAGCCTGCCAGGACCCAAACCCTTAGCTGTCCCGCAGGATTCTGCAAGCAAACCACCAGTGCAAGATGCCAAGAATTCCCCCGAGGTGCCAACGCCTGACACCAGTGGTTTGCCCGGTGAAATAGACAAATCTCCCCCTGGGAATTATTCTGAACTCTCCCAAAGTCCTGGGAAAGGCACTGAACCCAAAGAGGCACCCAACACTTGAATCAATAAACAGAAGGATTCAAAGTCTTCTCACCCTGAAGTGGACAGTGGCAAACCGCCAGTGCCGAGTGCCACACCACCATCTGAGACACCCAATGCCAACCTGCCCGAGTCCAGAAAACCTAACCAAGAAGTGAAGCCTGGCAGTGTGGGATAAATACCTGTCAGGACAAGACCAAAACCCCATTGTCATTTTTAAATAAAGGTTATGAGATATTGGTTTCTCCAATTATTGCCGTATTTTATCCTTGTAATCTGGCAGTTCACTCAAAGATCCTCTAACCCCCAGACCTGCCAGCTATGTACTTCCTGCCAGGTGCTCCCTTTAGTCCTGTCCACTTCATGGAGTACCCCCTAAAATCCAAGTACAGAGACTATACCACCAACAACATACTAGCCTGTGACCCCTGGGCTAGAATCACTGAGAGAACCAGATACAACCAAGAAGGCCCTTGGTACATTACCAAACCCGGCCTGTTCAGAGGTAAATACAACTTTCTCCCTGCCTACCAAATAGACATGGAGCCACCTGTCACCCCCAAGCCAATGCCCGCCTCCGCTGCCAAACTCCCACTGGACCATACCAACAAGCTTTTTGGAATTGTATATATAACTCTCACAGAAGTAATAGATACTATTGTCCCCGCCGCCGGTCCGTGGTTGTGTTTGGCAAGTCAATGTCCTACCGCATTAAGTTAGCACCAATCCTTTGGTGGGCCCTGCCCACCCAGTCCGCAACCTACCAGTTCCCAGACGCTAGCAAGCCGGCCAGTCAGGGTTTGTTCCCTGACACCTGCCTTGAAATGCATGTTGGAAAATGGGAGAAAATGAGAAAGGTGTCAAAACAGAAGGCTCAACCCGCCAGCAAGGTTCTGAGTAAGCAGGTTTGTAATCTGCAATTCAATTACCCAGTCACCCAAAGCCAAGTTAGGAAGTCAACTTGGATTTCCAAATACAATAACATGAACAGAATCTGATCCTCTCCTGTGGGTAACTTGTTTTGGCACTTGACTAATTACAAGGATCAAGCCACCCCCTTCAACATCCCACACTGTGATCAATGCCATCATGTTCCTTCTATCCATAATTCATGATGACTATATAATACTTATATCTCAATAAAAAAATTATCTAGTTTCCAAATATTTCCCCCCTTTTAACTCTGATAAAACAGCACAGTTACAACATTAGTAGCACAGGTAGGTTTTCCATCCTACTTTATCCCCTGAAATTCTGCCTGTTGCCCATACTTGCCGCAGCCAACAAATACTCAATAGAATCATGTCTGGCCTCCTGCTAGGCTTGACTCTGTACACACCTGGGACTGAGATACCTGATGGCTTTTTCTGGTACCAGAACATGGTGATCCTGCTTCCCACCTTCAACACCCTGTCTGCACAAGGGTTTTTCAAACCCTGCCACCATTCCTCAAGCAACTGACAAAAGTATCATGCCCACCTACGTAGATCAGAGACTTCAAAGCACAGCCTTGGAACTTTTTTCTGGAGCCGACAACAATAATGCTGAAGCATGGATCCAGTCTGTTCAAAGAAAGCTGGCCCAAATGGAATGCCCACAACACTTTTGGATTTCAGAAATCTCCATTCAATTGACTCACAACACTGGTACTTGGTGCAACAAGTGGCACAAAAAACACACCAAGAATAATTGTGACATCTTCAAGAAAGACTTCTTGGCATGGTTTGTGCTGAAGAACACCACACTCATAATCATCTGTATAAAAAATAACTTGACTCAGACTGGAACAGTGAAGGAGCTCACCCGCGCTTACAATGAACTCCAACTACATGCCCCCTCTGATATGGCTTTTGACACTCCAGCTACTCACCTCATGTACTACAATGCGCTCAAGTCACATGTAATGAGACATGTAAACCTGGACCAAGTAACTAAATTTCAAAGCCTATATTGCAAAGCAGAGAAAGCAGAACAAACGTCCAACGCTTTCCACAAGGCACAAACAGAAAAGAGAGAGATACTCAAAGATTGGCACCCAGCTAGGCTTTCTAACAACCACCTCCTGAAAAAAAAACAGCAATGAAAACCACAAATCTGCACTTTCAAATGGACATGGGAATACAAACAACATCCAGTCAAACCAAACCCACTTCTTTATTACTGCCACACAAGATAACCAAGACAAGGGGAAAGCCCAGGGAGAGCACTAAGCAAGCCAAGCTCTCCCTGCCCAAAGCCTGACTTGCCTAACAATGAGTACCAACCTGAGGACATGGATCAATGCACAATGATCCAAGTACACTCAGAAGACCCAGTACTTTACACCATTGTGTCATGGCCTGGGTGACTCTCAGGGAAACCTTCAGTCAAGGGAAAGGGTTGAGCCTGGAAGGCTCAGTAGATGACTGGGGCCATCCACATCACATAATTTGCAGCAGTAGCCCAAGGACGCCACACTATCATGTGGGGTATCACTTGCTCAGTGAGCCCCAGCATGGTCAAATAGGCGAATCCAAGCTTACTGTAGTCATATGATGCAGCAGAAGGAATGAGAGAAAGTTCTCCTGTGGCGGCGCTCATGGTCAGGCTTGGCTGGGCAAGTTGTTGGAGCAAAGGAACACCAGGAAAGGAGGGGCGCAGTGCAGAAGCAGGAATTAATTCTTGGTCCAGCACTCTAGGAGATGGGGTAAAGGCTGGCAGTGGTTGGTTGGAGGCAGCTAGAAGTTGCTCCGTTTCCCAGCGTTGGTGTTGGTACTGGAGGTACTCTCTGTTTGAAAACACCAGCAGTATAAAATTGTAATAATGTAATAAACCCCTGCAAAGTATAAAAGCTAAGTGTGCATTAACCAACAAAGTTTATTAGATAAAGATGTCAACAAAGAAAGGGGATGCCAGTGTTCCCAGCTATATCCTTCTGGAGAACTGCAATTGGACTTACTGGTAACTTCTTATTGGTTGTCAATGGGCTATTCTCAAGCTGGGCCCCATTAGTGACTCCTGATTTGTCAGTTAGATGAATCCTTTCATTATTTTTGCCCTGGGGAAGCTGGTAGGGGAATTTTGGGCCATTTTGTAACCCAAGTCCCCAATTCTGGGTTTCAGAGGGTGTGGGCCAATTGAAATCTTTTTTGCTTGGCTTTAAAACGGTTTCCAGTTGCCCTCAGGCTTGGCCTTGACCAGGGTTTGATTCCCCACTTGGAATTAAAGTTTCCTTTAGGTAAATCTGCGTAATCAACAACACAATCAATTGGTCGCGCAATTGCTCAATTGCAGGCGTTGAAACTATGTAACATAGGGTTTTGTCTGGCCCACTCTGGGCCCTGACACATTGCCTGACATCCAAATAAACTGATGTCTTATACTTTCTGCTTTCACAGTTACACAGGGTCAGCACTTTTGGATTTGGGTGCAGATCAAGCCCTAGTCAATAGCAGCTTTGTAGATAAGTTCAAGATAACCACTAATCCTTCATGGATTAAAAACGTGGTCCTGGCTGATGAACACCACATTGCTGTGATACAAGAGACTGCTCTATTTCCATTGCGCTGGAGAACCTCCTTTCTACCCTCTATGGACCTGACATTGATTTTCCCAGATTTGATGTTGTACTTGGCTTGGACTAGCTAAGAAAAAATAACCCCCATGTAGATTGGGTAACTTCTGTATTGACCATCAAGTTAGAAAGAGTTAACCATCCAATCTACCCTGACTCTATGGGCCAACTCCTACAAGATCATGTTTTTGTACGCATTACTGAGACCTTGGACAAGAAGGAAAACCTGAAAGCAATTGACTGGGACTCCTGCCAGTACAAGATAATACATTTCAAGGATCATCAGGATACCACAACCCCTCAGGATAGTGAAAGTGTAGCCTGTCATCCAGAAATCTTCAAAGAGGCTCTACCTTGGTTCTCACCAGAGAAACACATCCAACACTTCATCTAACTCAAAGGAGCTTTACTTAAGGCACAACCCATTTATTGCCTACCCCAAACAAAGACAACACCCTATGTGCTTACCTCAAGGAGGCATCGGAGAAAGGACTTATCTGCCCCTCACAGTCTCCCTTTGGTGCTGCCATATTCTTTGTAGCAAAGAAAGATGGTACCCTACGCCTAGTCACAGATTATTGAGCCCTAAACAAAGTTACTATCAAGAATTGTTACCCACTACCACTCATTGACAGCTTTTTTGATGCCTTGGGTGGCGCCACAGTCTTCTTCAAGATTGACCTGACTGCAGGCTATAACCAGATCTGTATTAAGGAAGAAGACATCCCCAAAACAGCCTTCCACACTAAGTATGGTTCTTACAAGTGTGTGGTACTCAACTTTGGTATAAAAACGCTCCATCAACCTTTGTGACCTTAATGAACAAGGTTTTTGCCCCCCACATTGGCGAGCATGTCCTGGTGTACCTGAACAACATCATTGTTTACAGCCCCTTGATAGAGCAACACCACAAGGACCTGAAAGCAGTCTTTGCCTCTCTGACGCAACATAAGCTTCTAGACAAACCCTCCAAATGCCAGTTCTTCCGCAAACAGTTGCCCTTCTTGGGACATGTAGTTTCAAAGGATGGCATCAAGCCTGACAGCCAGAAAATCCAGGCCATTTGCAAAATACCACCTCTAAAGGACAAGTCAGAACTATGTACATTCTTAGTAATGGTCGCCTATGTACAAAAATCCATACTCAACTGTGGCATCCTAACTGCACCCCTATCCGCCATAACTGGCGCCAAATCCAAGTTTGTATGAACCCCCAACGTGACCTTTGCTTCAGAAGTCTCAAAGAGAAACTCACCACAGCACCCATCCTACAATACCCTAAATGTGATGGAGAGTACCAAATGGAGACAGACGCCTCAGACACATCCATTGGGGGAATACTAAAAATCAAAAATAATAGCAGTTACTTCCTGCCTGTGGCCTATGAATCCCGCAAATTGACAGGTGGCAAGTGCTGATACCCTATACATGACAAAGAGTTGTTGGCAATTATACAATGCCTGTTCAAATGGTGTTGCTATCTAGAATGGCAAGAGGAGTTCACAGCCTTGACAGAACACAAGTTGCATATCTACTTTAAAACCCAAGCAAACCTATCCTCCTGTCAAGCCAGCTGGATGGAACTTCTGGAGAGGTTCAATATGCTCATACAATATAAGCCTGGCCCAGAGCTTAGCATGGCAGATGCACTTTCACGCCTATATGTAAGAGCCACAAGAGGCAGAAATGGGCTCAACCCAGACTGGTCTCTTCTGATGCTCCAGACAAAAGACAAAGGCTTCCCCTGGTACCACAGACATGAAGAAAAGAAACTGTCATCAATAACAAACACTTATTTCCCGACATATATGGAGCCCTACATCAAAAACGTCCAATGTAACAGTCATCCCATATATTCCCACACACCAGCAAGTCAAAACAATCCTACGTTACTACAGAGACCTAGGACACACAAAAAGCTGTAACCTCTACAAATTCCTTAAACACAAAGCATGGTGGCTGACCTTATACTGGGATGTCCAAGAAGTCATGGACCAATGCAAAGTATGTGAGAAATTTGTGAAGAGCAAGACCCCACCTAAATTAGTACTACCTATTCACACACAACTGCCATTCAAGGTGTGGGCCCTAGAAACTGTGGGCCCTGTGCCAGGGAAACATAACAAAAAGAAGTACATCATTACTGCAATAGACTTTGCCACACAATAGTCAGTGGTGCAAGTGGTAAAAACACATACCAGCAATGATGTGCAGCAATTCATAGGGAAATAAATCATCAGCAAGTTCAGAAAGCCAGAACTCCTGATAAACAACAGAGGCAAAGAAATGAACTCTGAAAATACCAATGTATATCTCACCAAGAATAGGGTCCAGAACACAGTGACAACACCTTACCATCATCAGGCCAATGGGCGCGTAGAGCGGCTGAACGGCAGGCTTGTACAAGCCTTGGCCAAGCTCACCGCCAGGAGACCTGAGGACTGGTACAAGCAGCTACCAACTGCATTGCTTGTATGCCAGACTCTTGTGAACAGATCCACCGGGAAAAGCCCCTTCAAGTTAGTTTATGGCATACAACCCAATATCATTCAAGCACTATCAAGACCTAAGCTTGAAATGCCAGACAGGGTTCCACCCCACTCAGATCCCCAGGTCATACAGGCCAATAGCAACCAATCAGAAAAAGAAGAAAAGCGTCTACAAAAAACCTTTGTCCCCATCCAAGATAGACATGAAGTCAGGGGCAAAGTTTGGGTCATAAATGTTGATAAAAGCAAACTACAACCCAAGAAAGGAGGCCCAGCAATCATTCTAAAGGTAAACAAAAATAACACTTAAATTGTGCAAGGACTCAGGAAGCGCAAACAAGAAAAAAACCCTGCACCACAATTGTCTAAGACCCTGAAAAGCAAGACAAAAACCATACAAAACCGCCCTGCCCTACGCAGAACAACAGCTAGTCCAGTATGGCACCCAGGCTCCTGACAACCTCCCCCAACAACCTACCTCCAGAGGAGGCCAACCTTCAGTCAGGGGGTGTAAAAACAGAAGGCCCAACCCGCCAGCAAGGTTATGAGTAAGCAGGTTTTTAATCTGCAATCCAATTACCCAGTCACCCAAAGCCAAGTTAGGAAGTCAACTTGGATTTCCAAATACAATAACATGAACAGAAGCTGATCCTCTCCTGTGGGTAACTTGTTTTGGCACTTGACTAATTACAAGGATCAAGCTACCCCCTTCAACATCCCACACTGTGATCAACGCCATCATGTTCCTTCTATTCACAATTCATGATGACTATATAATACTTATATCTCAATAAAGAATATTATCTAGCTTCCAAATATTTTCCTATTGTAACTCTGCTAGAACAGCACAGTTAAAGCAAAGGCTGCCCAAGATGTTCTGGCCATCCTACCTCCTTTTGAAAAAGATACTACCTGTGTGAAATTATCCATCCAAAAAGTCAAAACCAAGGCTATCTTGGACACAGGCTCTACTGTCAATACTGTATCTTCTAAGTTGATGAATAAGCTTAAGTTTAATCCTGACCTCAAATATACTCAGTCTTGTGATACTGATGTTATGGCTCAAAACACAGGCATTGACACATACTCTGCTCTGCCAATGAGATTTGAAAAATCCTTTTTACATCTCCTGCTGTCATCTTGGAGAATAAAATCTATGAAATTCTGGCGGGAAATAAATTTCTACAGAATTTTAATGGGGTTATCAACCTTTGAGATGGCTCCCTATCTCTCTTGGGCTTTGAAGTCCCACTGATTTTTGAAGAGCCTTCTTGCATATCTGGCAAGAGGCTTAAAACTTATGTCCTTGAATATCCCACAGCTATTTTTCACCTCAAGTACAAGATGTACTATTCTAAAATGTGCTTCCCTCTTCCTTCTTGTACTGCTACAGAAGGAGTCCTATTGCTTGCCCCAGCTGCTTTTCCATTCCTCCTAGTTCTCAGATCATCATTGGCTCTCAGATTTCCTATGAGTTACCTGATAAATCTTTTCTAGAGCTTTATTCCCCTGAATCTCTGAGTTGTAAGGAACCTCATTTATGCCCCAGGATTTTGGATTGTACTTATATGGATCCTGTACAGATGCTGTTGGCCAACTTGACTTCTTTCCTTATGCAGATATCTTGGGGCAATTAGTAAGTCATGGACACATATTAGATACAGAAAATCTGTTCTTCTTCTATTTTTTTGAACATTTAGTGACTTCAGCTTACCAGAAAAAGATCTTCAAATGCTCTCCCTGTTCAACTCTTCTGACTTTTCACAGTTGTCTAAATCCAACAGAAGGATGTTGTCACAAATGACAAACTACTATTAGCAATACACGTATAGTAATTACAACTACATGATTTGAACCCCAGGACCCTGCGGGCTGGCAGCCCACAGGCCCAGCTGCCCTCGTTTTTTTGGGCTCAAATAAGAAATGAATTCAACTTTGGAGAAATTCCCGAGACTCATAAGCATAGAACCTTCTACGTCAAAGTCCTGTCCCCAAAAGGATCCTGTTAGCCCTGCCAATGGTAGTGCTGACTCAAACAATGATTGCAAGATAACTGGGGCCATTGCTAATGGGGGATTGAAGAAACTTCCCCAAGAGTGTGGGCTGTCAGAGGATGACAAATCATGCGGCTAAAAGAGGAAATTCTAGTTCCCCTGCCCCATTCCAGCCAATGAGAAATCACCCACAAAGGATTCCACCAAGAGTTTCCAGACTCTGGCAGATAGTACCACCTGGCCTGAAGGGGTTGCAAAAGTTTTCCTATGGCAGTTGGTCATACTTATACCCTGGGCTGCAAGGAAGTTGCCTATCACCATTTTTACATTAATGTGATATAAACCTTTGGTTCACCTAGGTCATATTATATTTTTTTTAGCACCCTTTCATTTTCAGTCTAACTTCCGCAGAACTATCTACTACACCAGCTAACCCCAAGAAACCGCAGACAGACCACCCAAGCTATACCGTCCACCAGGAGCACCCTTCAGCCCAGTACATTTTACTGAATACCCACCCAACCCATTGTATTCAGAATTCACCTTAGAGGAAATCCTACTCCATGACCCCAAAGCTTGGACAAGAGAAACTGAGGTGATTGATTGTGAAGGAACCTGGATCACTGTGCCCCCTGCTTTTCTGAGACAAATACAACTACCTGCCTGCCTACCTGTTATCAATGACTCCCCTCTGACCCTGCGGCTCAACTACTTATAAGAATCTGTTGCTGCAAGTAAATCCACCTCAACCCAAATATTTGTGTTTATTTATATCACTCTTACTGGCCTCATTGATTCTATGATGCCTTTAAGTGGCCCCTGGGTCATCCCCAGGAAGTCCTTATCATATATTGTAAAGTTAGCGCCCATTCTGTGGTGGGCCCTCCCTTCAGGGCCTGCAGGCCAATCACCCACATGTTCTCATGAACCCCCTACAGGATGGATCCTTGACAGATGTACTAAATATGTTAGACCAGTTCAAAGGTATTTTTGTTTCTGACCCCAATGACTATGGGTTAGCCAAGGGAGTTATTCACCAGATTAACACTGACAGTGCTCCCTCCTTACGTGCCAAACCTTATTTTTGTAGGTGAGTCAAAGACGCTCAAATATACAAGGAATTGAAATAACTCTTGGATTCTGGGCTGTTGACTCCTTCCCAGAGTCTTTGGGCCTTATCTTTGCTAATTCTCAAAAAGAAGGATTGAGAACATTTTTTGTAATAGATTAACACTAACTTAAATCCCTCAACAAGAAGGATTTGTACCCTTTACCTCAATTAAATGATGCTCTTAGGCAGCTAGGAGGCTCTAATTTCTTCTCTGCCATGGGTCTAGCCTCTGGGTATCAGAATGTAGACTTATCACCAGAGGACCACAAGAAAGCTTCCCTCATTACTTCTTAAGGTCTGTTTGAGCCCACTCAGATGCTCCAAGGTCTTTGCAATTCAACTGACACCTTTCAATAAGCAATGGACATAATTTTCTAAGATATGAAGCTCTCATGTGTACTTATGTATCTGGATGATATTACATATTTCAGCTCTACCTTTACAGATTACCTAGAGCATCCCAAACCAGTCTTACTTAAGATCAGCAATGTTGGCTTGAAACTTAAACCTTATAAGTGTGCTTTCTTCAAGGAATGACTTGAGTTCATGGACCATTGGTTACCCAAACCAGAATTTGATCAGTAGCAACAAGTTTGAAGCTGTTGATAAGATGCCGCCCCCATCAACCTTTGAGAAGTCCAAGTATTCCTAGTTATAATATGTTACTACTGGAAGTTCATCCCAGTTTTTGCAGAACTGAACAAACTTCTAGTCTAGTTGTTCCAAAAGGTTTCATTTGAATAGACTGATAGTCAGCAACAGTTGTTTGAGGCTCTGAAGACCAAACTCAAATAGGCCTCATTCTGATCTACCATGACTAAACAAAGAATTCATCTTGTATACTGACGCCAGCGGAGTATCTGTAGGCGCAATCTTAGCCCAACTAGATGAATATGGCGTAGACAGACCTGTGGTTTATTCCTCTTGCATGCTCAATAAGCATGCAAAGAATTATAGTCTTACCAAAAAGGAATGTCTGGCAGTATTACATGCTGTTAAATAGTTTCAATACTATATCTACAGGACTCAATTCATTGAGTTTACCAACCATTCTTCACTCAAATGGCTACAAAATTTAAAGAGACTTAATGGCAACTAGTTTGTTGGGTCTTACAACTGCAAGGATATGACTTCACAGTGGTACATAAGCCTGGCGCTCAACATCAAAATGCTGATGGTCTCTCAAGAATGTCCATAATGGCTATACAGCCTGCAGATGCACATTGACTATACAAACTAATTGGCTACCCCTTTTTTGGGCCAATGAAACTGAAGAGATACAACTGGTGCTTTAGTGTGGACTGTTGGTTAATCTTTACCACAATTTGTCCCCTAGTAATTGTTCTATCACTATACCTGTGCGTAAGGGAGTAAAAACCCTGATAGAATTGAGCAATATTGTAGGGGTAAAAACCTGTCTTTATTTAATAATAAAACAAGTATATATAATAGTGATAGATAATTGGGTATAAGAGGAAATTGAGGAATTAAGCAGTATTTGCAGCAACATTAATATTGGGTATCATTATTAATAACAATACCAACATTAATCCTGGAGTTAAAGAGTGATTGATTGATTAATAAATGTTGATACCTCCGTTTAGTATTCTGGACTCAAAGATTGATAGCATACTTCAAATACAGATTGATAGCTCTTGTATTTACTAATTACCCAGAGCCTTCAAACTGTGCCATTTACTAGGACAATTGGAGCTGGGTATAGACGTACTAGTATCCACTAGTTTTCAACCAAATGGTCACACAATTGCCTTATACATTAGTGGATCTGGAACTGATATCTAAATCAATGTCCATCAAACACGCTGTACTTGAGCATAACTAAAGAACCTGATACTCCAAACTCTATCCTAGAGCACTGTCATTCAAGACTGCCAGCTATTCAAGAAGGTCATAGATCTGTATCTATCTTATGTACAGCCTAGAATGATAGTAGCCATCATTTTTTAGGCCCATATTGATACTGGACATGGTGGAATAGCCAAAAATCAAAACTGGCTATATAAGAACTTCTACTGGGAAAATATGTGTCTCATTATCCCTGAAGCTTTCTCTTCCTGCCACATGTGTCAATTGAAGCTAGCATATATATCACAATATGAATTCAAGTTCATCCCTAAAAGTCATTATTTCTGTACAATGAGCATTGCTGCTGTTGGCCTCCTCTCTTTCTCTTGCTCTGGTTGACATATCATCCTAGTTGCTGTGGATCACTTCAGAAAATGAGTTGAAGCCAGGGCAACCAAGGATATCACTACCAAAACTATAGTCAAATCCCTACCTTGATATATCTTCTAGAGACATGAGTGTATAAAATTTTATTCTATGAAAAATGCTACCAACTTTATCCAGGTTGATCAATTCCATTATGAAGGATATGGAAACTCATCTGTCATTATTAGCTTCCTACAATTTCTCTACTGATGGGAATGTTGAACACACCTATTCCATGCTAGTCACTATGATGAGGAAGCTCTCTCTCTCTGATGCTGCCAACTGGGATATGTTTCTTTTTGATGCTCTCTTTGCATACTATCTAAGCAGTCACACACTGAAAGAAAAAGCTCCTTTTGCCATGCTATATGAATTCAAGGCTACCACCCCCTTAATCTTGGGACCCTCACTAGCAGAGTTTGATGCTTTAATTATCCCTGAAGCCCATTTGAAGGAAGTGACTAATTGGATAATTGACATTCAAGCTACAACCTAGTCCTCTGACTATTAGGTTAAAAGCTTATTGTTGTAGCCATACAATGCCTCCAGGGCCTCACTTCCTGAATTCCAAGTAGGGGATCTAGTATTATACTACCAGAATTACATTTTTGGTTGCATCCATAAGTTAGACTCCCTATGAATTGGGCTGTTATGTTCTGAGGCGCAGCACAGACACAAAATGGGGAACTAACCTTAGGATTGGATTTGTACTAAGTCTCAGTTAGATGTGTCACAAGTGACAAACTCCTGTTGACCATGTGCATTTGAAAACCTCAACTTCAATGATCAAACCCCAATATCCTGCGGTTGCCAGCCTGCAGGACCAGCTGCCTGGCTGCCCGTAGATTTTGGGACTTAAACCAGAGCAGGATTTGACTTTGAGGAATCTTCTAAGGCTTGATGAACTAAAATTACCTGCATCAAGATTACCCACGCCAAAGGTTCCTGTTAACCCAACCAATGAGAGGGCAGACCAAGTCAAAGATCCTGGAATAACCTGGGCCATCACAGAAGGGGAAATAAAGAAACTTCTTGTAGAATGTGGGCCACCCAGAGATGACCAATCCCATGACCTGATAATAAAATTTGAGTATTCTCAGCTCAAACCAGCCAATGAAATAACTCATGCAACAGATGCCACCAAGGACTGGAAAAACCTGGTAAACAGTAGCACCTGGCCCAAAAGAATTTGTAAAATTTTACCCATGGCAGATGGGTATACTTATACCCTGGGCTGCCAGGAAGTTGCCCATCACCATTCTTGCAATAAAGGGACATAAAACTTTAGTTTAACCAGCTTATTTCATACTTGCTTTTAGTTCTATTTCATTTGCAGTCCAACTCCCGCGGTTCTGTACCTCCCACTTACCTAACCCAAGAAACCACAGACCAGCCGCCTGAACTCTATTGTCCACCAGGAGCTCTCTTTGGCCTCGTAAATTTCACTGAATACCCCCCAATCTGGCATATTTAGAGTTCACCCTAGAGGAAATCCTAATCTACAACCCAGAGGCTATAACTAGAGAGACAGATACCATTTAAAGAGAAGGCACCAAGATTTCCAGACCTCCTCTGCTATTCTGCAACAAGTACAATTACCTGTCCTCATATTTGGTTCCAATGACACCACCTCTCACCCGCGGGCCAACTGCCTGCAAGAATCTATTGCAGCTAATGAATCCAATTCCACTCAGACATTTGGAGTGATATATATCACTCTCACTGGCTTAATTTATTCAATGGCACCTGTAAGCAGACCTTGGTCTCTCCTGGGAAATTTTTTATCTTATATTGTAAAGTTAGCACCAATCTTGTGGTGGGCCCTTCCTGCAGGGCCCGTGGGCTGTCTGCCTGCAATTTCCCCAGAACCCCCCACAGGATGGGTCCTTGAAAAGATGGCAGGGAAGGCTATGTGATTACTTTGTGACCCTGAATGAATAATATCTACTATTTGTGGCTAGAGAGAGGCGTTGAAGTACTGGGAAACACAAAGACAAAAATGTGAATATAACTTAAATTTTATTGGGTAAAAAGATTGGGAATATATACTGTATAGCTTTGCCAAATAACAGTACAAAGATAGTAGATCACTTGCCACAAGCATAAGTGGAGTAAGAGAGCTGCAAAGGACCAGGAAACCAATCAATTGTATCTCCCAGTTTGAATAAAAGCTCATTTTGAGAGTCAAAGGCAAAAGCAAGAGATTTTTCCTCAGAATAACCCATTGAAGGCAAAATAAAAACATTGTGAATGGCGCCATTCACAACAATGCCCCCTCTAGATTGACCTTATGGGGGTAGTACTTGCAGAGGAACTTAGATGTGCACTTGGGCAAGAAGACAGCCACTAGAGAGGAATTTCACAGTGTACTCTGATCCTTGTTTGAAGTTCACTTCTAGAGGCCCAACCCACAATGTATCTAGCTTATGAGCGCGTCCTCCTACTCTATGCTTATAATAGAGAACATGATCTCCAATATTGAACTCAGGCAAAGGGGAATGTCCAGCATTTTTGGGAGAGAGCTTGAGTATCTTGATCTTATACACAGAGGTATATGTTGTGGCCTGTATGTCAATTATGTGGTTGGCTAGATCTTTGATATGGTCATCAGGGTTCATAGCCTAATCAGAGGAGAGTAGGGGGCCCAGGAGCAACAGAGTGGTGGTCTCACGTCCATACAGCATAGCAAAGGAGGAATACCCAGTGACCCAATTCTTGCTGAGACAATAAGAAAAGAGAGCAGCAGGTAAGTATAGATCCCAGTTTGCAGCATCAGAGTAAGTGAGTTTCCTCATGGAAACCAAAGTCAAATTTGCACGCTCAACTGCCTCATTGGTAGAAGGATTATAGGGGCAGAGAAGGATTGATGAGACCCCAAAGTTTTGATAACCAAAGTCACTAACTTTGCATTGAAGTTAATTCTATTTTCCGACAAGAACACTTGAGGGCAACCATGGCGGAAGAATAAATCTTGCAGCAGAAAGGCGGTGGTGGTCTTGGTAGTGATGTCTTTAGTAGGACGAGCTTCTACCCACTTGCTAAAATGGTCAACAGCAATTAGGATAAAGCAGCAACCAGAGCAGGAGCAAGGGAGAGGTCCTACAGCGTCAATACTGACAGTGTGAAAGGTGTGTTGAGGGGGAACTAGCTTGAACTCATGAGTGGTGGCTTTAGGACGTTGGAGCTGGCAATCATGGCAACTAGCAATGACATCTAGAATCAGCAGGCAGAGGTTTTCCCAGAAATAGTTTTTCTGGATCTATTCATAGGACTTGGTAATGCCTCCATGTCCTGTCTCCTTATGAGCTTGAAGCACAAACAAAAGGCAAAGACTAGGCTGTACATAAGGTAGGTATTGATCTTGTACATTCTTGAAGAGCTGATTTTCACAAATGAGTGTGTCCTCAAATAGTTTGGATAAAGCAATTCAGACTTCTTCTGTCTCGCTCTCCCAAGAGGAAGGATATCCAATTAATTCATACAGTCAATCAGCCTAAGCAGGGTGTAGAGCAAGGATAGGCATTTGTGACAACCCATCAGTGTTCTGATACTGGATTCCGGTGTAATTTTGCACAGTAAAATCATAGTCCTGCAGCCAAAGAGTCCATCTAACTAGTTGTCCTTCTGGTTCCTTGAGCTGATGTAACTACTTGAGCAATGTTGTGAATAACAGCATTCACCATGCTTTGATTTTGCCTTTTTTGGGCTATTTTGAGGACAAATCTGTTGCTTTTGCGTTTGACTCTCAAAATGAACTGGCTTCTGCTTCAGGAAATATGATTGTTTGCTTTCAACTCTGCGCAACTCACTCACCCCACTCATGCTTGTGGCAAGTGATCCTACCGTCCTGGTAGTGTTTTGTGGTATTCCTAACCACTATATATTCCATTTCACATTCACTAATAAAATTTAAGTTCTATTCACATTTTTGTCTTTGTGTCTTCTGTACTTCTGCACCTCTCTCTAGCCACAACTAGTAGAGATTATTCTTCCAGGGCTGCAAGGTAAACACAATTGCCTTCCCTGTCATCTAACCAAGACTTAGTACAAATCCAATCCTAAGGTTAGGATTCCCCGTTGTGTGTATGTGCCGCGCCTCAGAACACAACAAGCAAGGTGTGATCAGTGACTACAGTGAAATGAGTAATATAAACATAATGGTGGAATTGTTTGACTGCATGCAGTATGGCAAGGCATTCTTTCTCTATGACGCTATAGTTCTTCTCATGTTTTTTGAGGACACAAGAAGTATAAACTACAGGATGATCCACCCCTCATCATCTAATTGAACCAGGATGGCCCCAATAGCTAGGTTGCTAGTATCTGTGTACAGGATAAATTCATTATCATAGTCAGGATACACCAGGATTGGAGCTTCTTTGAGTTTTTGCTTAAGGGTCTCAAAGGTTATTGCTGACTAGCAGTCCATTTGAAGGGGACATTACATAATAGTTGAACCAGAGGTTTGCTAGTGTTGGCAAAGCCAGGGATAAACTTTCTGTAGTAAACCATCATGTCCAGAAAGACTTGTAATTTTTGCATATTGGTAGGTGGAATCATTTTATTGATAGCCTCAACTTTCTTAGTCATAGGACGAATCCCAGTCTGGGTTACTTCATGGCCCAAGCACTTAAGGCGTTCTTCTTAGAAAGTACTCTTAGATGGTTTCAGTTTAAGGCCAGCCTCTCAAATCTTTATAAATACTTCTTTGAGGTGATCTAGGTGATCTTTAAAGGTAGCCAGAAGAC
The DNA here is from genome assembly GCA_014839935.2 of Entomophthora muscae. Taxonomy (NCBI): domain Eukaryota; kingdom Fungi; phylum Entomophthoromycota; class Entomophthoromycetes; order Entomophthorales; family Entomophthoraceae; genus Entomophthora; species Entomophthora muscae. The sequence goes on from QTSX02003111.1 coordinate 83,913, forward strand.
TGTTATATCATCTAGATATACTAAGACACATGAAAGCTTCAAGTCACAGAGGATGGAGTCCATGGCTTGTTGGAAGGTAGACGGGGCATTATAGAAATCCTGCGGCATTCACATAGGCTCAAACAATCATTCAGAAGTGATAAGTGCAGCTTTTTACCTATCTTCAGGAAAGAGGTCAACTTTGCAGTACCCAGATGCTAGATCCATGGTGAAGAAAAACTTAGAGCCTCCAAGGCAGCAGAGAGCATCAACAATATGCGGCAAGGGATAGGAATCCTTATTAGTTAAGGAGTTTAACTGTTGGCAATTCATTACAATGCGGTGACCTACGTCTTTATTCTTCAAGATGAGCAAAGGGAATGACCATGGACTTTGGGAATGATTAAGTGGCCCAGTGTCTAATAGTTGTTTGAGCTCTTTAGACACCTAAGTGTCCTTCACTCAACTACAGCAATAAGGTTTATCTTGGAAGGGGTGAGCATCACCAGTATCAATTTGGTGAATAACTCCTTTGGCTAGACCATAATCAGTGCTATCTTTAGCAAAGATATCTGAAAACTGATCTAGCAGATCAAGAACCTCCTTCTGTTGGACCGGGGACAGTTGCAGGAAATCTTGATCAGTGAACAATGATAGGACTTGTGGCTCATCCTCAGGTAAGTTAAAGTCCTGGAAAGTACCAAAGGGATGTAGTGATAGGACATTGGGAGCATTCAGCAACTTGTCATAGCCAACAACCTGCCCTCTAGACACATGTATGGGGAGAGCAGTCAAGTTGGTAACCAGCAGTTGAACATGGTCTTTATGAGAGACATCCAAGATTCCTGGGCATAGGTAGGGTTTGTTGTGGCCTAGCAAGGGATGAAAGTACAGCTCCAGGAACGTGCACTCAGGTAGTTCATATGATATCTGAGAGTCTATGATAGCTTGAGATCCAGGGGGATTGGTCACAGCAGAAGTGGCCAGGAGAGGAATAACTTCAGATGCAGGGCAAGCCATAGGAAGACATTTCATGTTGGATGAGTGATTATGGTACTTTATAGTGAAGACACCAGTGTGATATTCTAAGGCACACTGTGAGAGAGAGGGGCTAAAATAACTAAGTTTGGCTCCCATCCTGGCGAGATATACCACCAGGATGCCACCCAGTGGAGTACTGGGATGGCTGCTCAGAGAGGGGACCAAAGAGAGGACATGGGAAACAACTGGGGGAAGTATACATCCAACCCCATCAACACCAACCTGTCAAGCAGCCAGGGCATGCTTTTGGGAGCATGAGGTAACTTCACAAGTACTTGAAGGGGTAACAAGCCATTTCCCTCCAAACCAGAAAGGGCAGGCATCATTATCTTCTCCAATGTGGAAGAAGAGACAGTGTGGTTGATAGTGGGGAAGTCCAGGACATTGCAAGTTAGACTCTTGACAATGTCTCCCCCAGAAGGATAATTGCACCAGGAAGATGCAGGAGGCTAGAGGAGTTATCTCCTGCAATGCAAATGGAAGAAAAGAGATGGTACCATAAATTGGGAGAAGCTGTCCATAGGAATAGCACAAAGGGAGCCAGAGAGAATATCACAAATCTTAAGACAGGGAGCAACATTTTTAGAAACTCCAGTGGATTTGGAGTCCAAACATGTATTTTTAAGGTTTTATTTGGATAATATTTGTTGCAAACAGGGTGGTTACAATCAAATATTTAAAATAACTGACCAAAGGAGTTTTTGGAGCCTTGGGAATAGTCTTGGATGGCTTGGACAAATGTAAAAGTGAAGGCGGGTTTGAAACCAGAAAATAAACAAAAAAATCAAGATAAAAATAAGATTTATATGAATTTTCAAGTTAAAATTCAAGTTCAAACAGTGTTTTCAAAAGGTACAAGCAAAAAACACAACAATTAAGTGTTGACTCTGCACCGCAGATTTTGAAAGTGGCTGCCAGGTTTGAAGAAGACCGTATAATAGTAAGTTTAAAACAGATAGCTACTAACACTGTGTTTTTTAAAATCAAAGGAGGACTCCAAACCAAGTCCAAAAGCTAAAGCCTAGGTTTTTGCATTGGTAATCCTTGGTTAAAGTTTTATTATAGTGAAAATTGACAAGCAGGGGACTCAAAGTCCTTTGGCATTGTTAAAAGTGGTGAGATGCTAGAGAAAAGATCACATGACCCCAAGAGGTTCATCTGGTTGGCTAGGAGAGAAATTTTGCTGGCCATGACCAGAGGTTCTGGAGGATTCCAGTTCAATTTCTGCGGCCCCACCTGATTGGCTGGGGAGCAATCCAAGCATTCTATATTCAATTTGACTTACTAGACATTGATGTGACGTCTCCTGATTGGGCATTTCTGATTGTTTTCAAAAGTGGTAGAACCATGCCAACAAATAATCCAAATTGATCAGTGTTTTTCCCAGGGCAGAGAAGCTAAAGCCGGGTAATATACAGGGTAGGCCAGAACAAATATTTGATCCAAAGTGTGTGCCAAATCCCCCACAGAGTTGCACGGCTTGGCTGTTACTTTTAGGCCTTTCTTGATGCAGCGGGGGGAACAGTTTGATCCAAAGCCAAAGATGGCAGTGAATTTACACACACGTCTTGAAGTGCTTTCTGGGAACTTTGACAGGCTTCTCAAAGATTAAAGGGACTTCATACCCTAAGATAGAGAGTTACCCATTGTTTGAGTTGATGATCCCATTGTACTCCCTAAGGAATTGGGTACCAACTAGAAGGTTGTAACTCTAATTCTCTAGAACTATGGCAGAAGCAGCTAGAAGTAGCTTGCCAACCTGTATAGGAAGAGCAGAATAGACCCATATAGTACAAGTTATGGATAGCCCAGCTGTACCATACAACTGGTGATAGTTAAGGTCGGGGGCAAGTTTGAGCTTCTTGACAAGCTTTGAGGAGACAATATTAGCAGGAGATCCAGTGTTCAAGACGGCCATGATTTTCAACTTTTGAATGGATATCTCTACAAGAGTAGTAGTACAACCAAAGGGTGGGAGGAAAGACAGGATGTCCTGGGCTTCTGATAGCTCTTTGTCCCACTTTTTGACCATGCATCTCAAGCCTAAAGCATCTTATAGATATTATGGAGATGAAGCAAGACTGAAAGATTATTGAATACAGCGTTGGCAATTTCAGTGGCTTCTTTGGATGACTCTACTAGCACAGGAGACCTCTTGGCTTGATTGAGGTATGGACAATAGACAACTTCTTTGTCTACAGGCAAAGGCTTGGAAGCAAGTAGCTTTCCCATATCTTAACTTGTAAGGGACTGTAATGGTCTTGAGAACTGCAAGCACTGAATACCCATAGGTGTCATAATTTTCAATGTCTGAATCATTCATGTCAGAATCATCAGAGATATTGTGGAATAGCAGCAGAATGAGAGAAACCTCAGTGTCAGCAGGCTCAGATTCAGCAATGTAGGGGGGTTTAAGGGGACTGGGAAGAATTGTCAACCAAGAGCGTCTCCGCCTCTAAGTTGACTTTTCTTTTACTGCCTGTTCCTTGGGATCAGCTCCTTCAACCCAAGGATTGATAAAGTCTCAAGAGTGGTGACCTATTTGGCCTTAGTTATGACAACCCTAGCATCTAAGAGGATTCTGGGAGCTCATGGTAAGGATGCAAGGGCCACAGGAAGAAGAACCAGAATTAGAAGCAGATTTTTTCTCCTGCACAGCTGCCCCATAGTGGGTAAGGTGCATATCCTGCAACAGCGTCCTTATACTCTTCATAGAGGAAAGAATGGCCTTGTGAGCCTTAAAGTGCAGACACAGAAGCTGATTAGCCATGAGAGCTTGAGTGCAAGTCAGTCAGGCTTCATGTGCTGTCAGCTGTCTGCTAGTTATCAATTGCTGTCCTTCCATATATAAACTGTCTTAAAACTCAGCCAAAGTCTCTTTGGGGTTGAATGAAATGTGCATAAAAGTATTCTTCACTTCCAAACTAAGGTTGCCAGCAAACTCATTGATCAAAATCTGTTTCATCTTGTCCCAAGTCTCAATTGTGGGCAGTTCCTGTACTGCCACCTCCTGATAGGCCAGGTTTAGGCAGGTCAGGATGTGCTCCTTCTTAACCTCATCAGAGGCTCTTTATATGGCAGTTTCATAGATAGTCAGGAAGGCTGCAATGGTGGATGTCTTAAGGCTGAAGACTTGCTTAAAGGTAAGCTTGAAATGTATGTTGGGGGTTGGGCCACCATTGTTGCTATCAAGTACATTTATAAAAGGGGAGAAATCAGCTTCAGATTTTGAGGGGGCTGTCCATCCCACAGCTGGTGAACACTCTCCTCAAGAGTAGTCAAGGTCTCAGAAGTGCGGGCACCTGTATTATTAGCTAGGGAGGTCTGTTGCTTAATGAATTTCAGGCGCTGACCATGCATGGTTACCACATTAGAAAGCTCAGTCAGTCAGGAGATCAACAAAGGTCCCACAGAGAGGCAAGGGGCAAACCTGCCATTTACTGAGTCAATCAATTCACTCATTTATTGCATGTCTCTTTCAAGTTCAGAGTGGTCCTGTTTCAAATGATCCACCTCATTAGCTAGAGCAATCAACTCTCTAGCGCATTGGATTTGAGGGGCTCCTGACAGGCCAGTGCAACAGTCATCTTCATCAATAACTCCAACTGGATTAGCAGCAGTTGCCACCATTTTACATAGGGCAGCAACTTCTTTCTGTAGCTCAGCAACTTGAGTTGTCAAGGCAAGCACCTGAGGGTCAGGCTGTGGCAGTTCTGCTGGACGTCATTGGCTGCAAGTGGATGCACATAGTTCACAAATGACTTACCATAGTTTCTGCTCTGTTGTGTTTGGGTCCTGGGGACCACATCCAGGAGGACACGTGGGAAATCTTTATAACAAAAGATTTGAGGTTCAAAGCTATCATTGGGTTAGCTTTCTGGGCAAAATTAATGGCACATACCTTAAATTTATGGAATAAAAGGAGAGGAATTCCTTTTGTCAGAAAGGAAAGGAAAAAGCTTGAAGATTATAAAAGCCAACACAAATGTGGATAAACTTGTCTTTATTAGGAGAAAATGTTTCTGCTTAAATAGTAGACAAGGGTCAATGATCACTCATTAAGTAGACAGAGTGGCAGAAGGGGTCACATTGAGATGAGGTCATACCAGGATCAGTCAAGAACAGGTATGATATTCCGGAATAAGTGGGTATTAAACCAGACCCATTTGCAGAAGGGGAGGAATTCCCAAATTTGAAAGCAAAACCAACCAAATCTTTGCACATATCAATATTCAAAGGCCATATCAAAATGACATTAATGGCGTGATTTACAACATGCTCTCTGCCTATCAAATCATCAGATGTGGGAGAAGGAGGAGCATTGGGCTTAGGCGTAGACAACTCATTCACTTGAGCTTGAAGTTTGGCTATAGCAGCAGTTGTGGATGTCCTTTCCTGGTCAAACTCTTCATTGAGATCACATAGACCCCTAGCAACGTGATCTACTACTTGTTGCAGTTGTTCAAAGGAATAAGTACTAAACACATTGAGTTGTTGCACAAGACATTTGAAATTGGTGAGGTAAGCGTTTAAGGTGGAATCTACTTGGGTTCTCCAAGGCTGTTCTAAATGGTGAAACTTATGTAGATTCTCTTTCACATATTTGGGGATGGACTGGTGCATTCTTTCAATGGAGTTGACCAAGAAGGTTTGGGAAGTAATAGAGTCACATTGATTATTGGATACCAAGGAAAACAGGGAGTGGATCCATTGTTGATAGGCAGCAACCTGATCCCAGTGGTTGGTGACGGCTGCTTGTAGGGACAAATTCTCCTGAACGTGGAGCCCTAAAACTATTTGATGGTGGGCTAAGGCGGGTTGTACAAAGGAGGACAATAAGTGCTCAGTGGAGCCAGCTGCTGAGAGTAGATGTTGTGGAAATTGCAGAGCCACAATCAATTTGTAGTTGTCAGGAATGTTCTTTTAGACATTACTGACAACAATTCAGTCTCTGGAATAGTAGGGGAAATACTCCCCCTTTTTGGGTTTATTGGTGTTTCAAAAATAAATGGGTTAGTGGGTGTAACTGCCCTTTATTACCTTTTAATTTAATCCCAGAAGGGGTTTCAAAGCCATCTTTGACAGCAACGGGATTTGAACCAGGTCTCTTTTGCTCTTGGGTCTTATGTTGGATAATAGAACAATTAGTAAGTTTACAAAAGACAAATTGTTACCTTTTGAGCCAGGTTGTAACCAATCAAACCGTTGAATCTATTTAAGCATTCTGATGACGTCCAGATCAGTTTTGACCTTGTTTTTGCCTTCAAGGACCTGTTAATTCCTGTTTCCGTCTTTGGTTCTGGTTTTCCTTCCCCAGTTTTAACTGGGTAATAGTTGGGCACTCCTGCTGATCCTGCACCAGTCACAAAGGTTAAAACACATGCCGATGCCCCCCTTGTATTGCTGAGGTCAGCTATTTTTCCTTCAGCTCACAAATAATTCCAGTTTTAATTTTTGACTGCCCAGAATCTCCAGTTCCTCCCAAATTTCCCCAAACTCCATCTCCAAGTTATTTTGACTCCTTTATTTTATCTTCAGACTATCATTCAGTTTCCATCTATATAAGGCTGGTATCTCTTGATCTTTTACTTGTTCAATCAATAAAGTCTACATTCACCCACTGTGAATCATTTTTCTTATTCTTTTATAACTTGATCTTAAGCCTTAAAATCCAAGACCATGAGATTACCCAAGACTCCTGCCATGGAGTCTCTTGGGTATAAAGAGTTGTTTTGGATAATCTTGCTGCCAGCTGCAATGGCCAGCATTTTGATGGGTCTGCGGGCAGATTCAGGCACCCCTCCAGAAGCACAATTCCTCAACAGCTCCTGGCGCTAGGTTATACCAGGAGTATGGTATACTGCTACACCCTTATCTCATAACCCACCTCTCAGAGAGGAAACCAAGAACTACCAATCCACCTCCATGATCCCTGAACCCCAAGTCTTTTGTCCCTTGGCCTCTGCCTTTCTCCTGTGTTACCTTGGGTCATACTCCTTCTTGGGACGTTTCAGCCTGCTGTTGGGCAGATATTGTCTATTTGGGGAAATATTCCACCTCAGAATGGTGTCCTTGCCGGTAGGCTCCTTGGTGACTGGATTAAATCCCTCTGCCATAATTCACCATCTAGGAAGATTACTTCCTAGTGGGTGAGTGCCTGACAGTAGTATTCTGCTTGACTGAACTGTAATTGGAGGCAAGGGATGGCCCCTTTATAGGCTATCCCAAGGGCTACCACCAGACTTGTTCTAAGTCAGGGTACCCAGGGGGTAGGCTACTAGGCAGGGATCATTCCTGAGGTTCAGTACAGTAGGGACAATAGGTGAGTCTGCAATGTCTTCCTAGATAGGAGGACTGGTGATTTCAGGTGAAGTTGGCTCTTGTATGAAAGAAGGCAAAGGACCTGAAAATGTAGTTATAAAAGGGATAACCAAGGGGCTTACAGCCCCTGTAGTGAACACCATTTTTGTTGTGTTCTGAGGCGCGGCACAGACACACAACGGGGAATCTTAACCTTAGTATTGGATTTGTACTAAATCTGGTTAGATGGCAGGGAAGGATATGTGATTACCTTGTGGCCCTGGATGAATAATCTCTACTAGTTGTGGCTAGAGAGAGGCGCCAAAGTACTGGAAACACTAAGACAAAAATGTGAATAGAACTTAAATTTTATTAGGTAAAAATATTGGTAATATATACTGTGTAGCTTTACCACAAAACAGTACATGGACGGTAGGATCACTCACCACAAGCATGAGCGGGGCAAGCGAGCTGCAAAGAACCAGTAATCCAAACAATTGTATCCCCAAGTTTGGATACAAACTCATTTTGAGAGGCAAAGGCAAAAGCGAGAGATTCATCTTCAAAATAACCCATCAAAGGCAAAATGAAACATGGTGAATGGCGGCATTCACGACATGATTTAACTATCTTAAGGCAAGGGAGAGCATGTGGATTATTAAAATGGAAGGTTTCAAATCTGCTCCCTTGACAAAGCCAAAAAAGTCTAATTTTTTAATCTTAAAAATAATGTTTAAATCTACTATAATTTTTAGTTTAAATAAATCCTTAATTTTAATTTTTTCATTTTTTGGTTCATTTTTTGTGATATCAAAGGTATTTCTTATAGTTGCCAAAATGAAATGAAATGGATACAAATCACTTTGCAAGGTTTCTGAAAACCATTATGATATTTATAAATTCATAACCACACATAAAAAGTTCATTAAAAATTTGCAATTAATAGTGACAAAGGGTGTAATAAAATAATGCTGATTTAGTTTCTGGTTTGGTTTTTGTGGCATGTCTTACATGGTGTATATTTGATTATGCACTTTATGACTGATCCATATCTTAATGCCTTTAGCAGCTGCACAAGCTGGTGGTAAAGCAATCATTTTGATCCAGTTCACAGCTGTTTTTCACTATTAACTGACTTTGGTTTTTTATCAATATGAGTGAAATTAGTGCCAGAACTATGTTTATAAAAAATATAAAGGACATTTGGTGATTAATTTTGTTGATAGCTTGTGTAATTCGATAAGACGTTCAACCAAGATTTAATTCTTAAGCTTCTTGTTGATTTGATGGCCCTGAGATGTGATTACTATATATATTTGGTATTTTTAAATGATATAGGTTTATTCACAGTGTCTGGGTTGAGAGATTTCTTTGAGGAAGGGTTAGTGGGCAACACGGCCGATCTTGATATGCCCATAGATAAATGATAAAGTGATGATAATCATAAAGCAAGTGGTTGGGAACCAGAAGTAGATGGGGTTGCCGACTAGGACGATGCCGTAGATGATGCTGGAAATCGCCATAAGGAACAACAAGCGTCCCAGCCACCAGTGGACTATATCTTGCATGGGGATGTAATTTCGTTCAGGATCCCACAGCTTGTCTATAACAACACCTAGTATTATTTGGACGCCCATCAACACCATGACAACCACGCCAATGGCAGCATGGGGGTCATCGAGCACATTGCCCAAGTTGTATGCAACGATTGTTACGGAGAGGACTGCTGCGGCTGCCGCTGCGGCGAATAGAGTCATATGGGCTGTCAGCCAGCGTGGGCCAAGACTGTCCTTGAGATAACGAGCTATGAAAATGGCCATTGCTGGCAGAATCATCCACGCCAAAATCATCAAAATCCCATGCCAGACTATAAAAGCAGATACTCCTGAATCTTGCTCCACTTCTCCTTGAAAGGAATACCGAAGAGTACCTTTCTGAGGGTGCATTGGAATATTTCGTGTGATAGAACTTTTTCTGTCGTAGTGGGCCCAGATAAGTTCATTGACTTGAGTGGTGTCCAGCTTGGAAGAGGACTGGGGTATTGCGAATGTGATGCTTGTGTTTTTGACATCGCTTTGCGTGATCTTGAGGGCTAGCTTGAGCTCTTGGGATAGGGCATGGCCTTTCGTCGTTCGATGTGAAACCTGTGGTTTCTTGTTCTGTCAAACCAAGCAATGAACATATCTGCTCTGTCCATCCTTGTACCAATCCCAACTGCCATATACTGCGTATTCGCTTTTCCGGTAAGGTGAACTGGAAGACGTCCTTCTTCTCCAGAATTTCAACGCATACGTAGTCTGAGCAGGCAGGAGCTGCTGCTATCGAAAGGATCAGAGGTAAAAATAAAAGCATTATTGATTTTACTTGGTACACTTGTCATTTATCTGTTCAAGGTTACTGCTAATTTAAAATCTAGCATTCTGATTGGATGCGTTTAAAGCAACCGGAATCAAACTTCTAGCATAAGTTTGAATATTGCCTTTTGATCATCATGAACCTTCGTACATCCGTCGTCAAGCAAAGTACCAGAAGGTTGACTTATTGTGTTCGTGATTTGTGCTTGACATAATATATAGGGTAAATGGCATCTAAGTACAATATTTTAGCTAATGCCCTTGACGCATGGGTGGTTAATCATTATTTTTCTTCATATCATTGGTCTAGATTACTCTAGCGACCAATAAAACAAAGTCAAAGTTTAATTATGTATGCTTAGCTGCATCAAAATTAACTTAAATGCACCTTGGATTACATGGTCGATGCCATTTATTTTTGCCTCATGAAATGAGATTAGATATTTGAGAGCATCTCATTATAAATCCAAAATAAATGCTGTCTGTGAATGGAAGTAGAGTTTCAGATGAATTAAACATGCATGGATCATTTTCTTGATCAATCAGCGCTTTCTGATCATCAATTAAATCTGAGCACCTCAACTATGCATAATGTAGTTATCAGCAGGGATATGAAGAATGAGCTAAATGGAAGGTCGTCAGGCCGAGCTGGCTGTGTTGATTTTAGACGGGTGGCCTTTTCAAAAAGAAGCCACCCGTCCAAAATCCAGAAACAACTTCAGAGAATCTTCTCAAAGAAGATTCTCTATAATCATTTTTTTAGCAAATCTGGAAGTTGAACTTCCAGATTTTTTTTAAATAAAAAATTATATTTTTTCACTTTCTTTATTTTAAAAATTAAAATAGTCAAATTTGAAATTTAATTTTTTTAAAAATAGTTTTTATTTTAAAAATCTATATTTTTTTTGCTATCTGAAAACAGAAGGCCTTCAAGGCCTTCTTTTTTATGAAATTTTGGATTCCCCAGCGTAGGGGAATCCAAAAGAAGGGTACAGGGAAGGGCAAACGGGGCAACTATGGCATTTGCTGCAATCTTCCCTTTTCTGGGCTGACACAGCCCTAGGCTGAGCTTAGAAGTCAATGTTTAAAATACATTATCTATGTAATGTTTCGATAGATTAGGACATCTTTCCTAAAATTTGATTTATAATAGAAAATAAATGTACATGTGAGAAAAGTTATTTAAAATCTTTTTTATGGATATACTTCTGAAAGTTATAACAAAGCAAAGGGGGGAATTGAGAAGAGAATGATACTTTATTTGATATGAAGATTGAATATTATATAGTCTCATGTAAAACCACATACTGCCCATGTACATCATGATTGTCATGGAGTTTCTGGGTAAAGTTCCATTTAGGATTCAAACTGTTTTATTCCTGTATAAGATGGACTTCTTATAACAATGCTACCAATTATTCATTAATCAGGGATTGCTCAGGGAATGGTTTTCCTGAGAAGAATTAATGAAGATATTACAACATTATTTATTTTTAATTGACATTTGTCAGGGAATCAACCCTGGGTAGCAAACCCATCATTTTCTGAGACTGGATAAGCTGCAGACCAGGTAGGCAATGCCCACCAGAGGATTAGTGCTAACTTAAAGAGGTATGACATAGATTTACCTATCAGAGACCATGGGCCAGAAGCTGGTACAATAGTGTTTATCACCCCTGAGAGAGTGATATAAAGTTATTCCAAACAGCTTATTGGAGTTAGCTAGGGGGAGCCTCAGAGGCAGACATGGGCACTGGTTTTGGTGGGTGAGAGGCAGCCCCATGTGTAATTAGTAGGCAGGGAGGAAGTTTATTTATTTTAAACAGTTGGTATAGAGTGGTAAACTTAGGGCATTTCTGTTATATCTGGTCAAACCTTTGGTTTGGGCTAGGGGGTTACTTGTGGCACCTCCAGAATTAACCCATACATCATGAAAACCTTCAATGTCAGCAATCCTCAAAAATTCTTTCCTTGTTTACTGTATTCAGGATATTTTTCTGGACAAAATAATTGACACAGATAAAAAAGCAGTGCTTGATTTTTTATTTTGAGTTTTTAATTGAAATTGTAAAGAGTAAATCAAAAATACCCCTGGAATTATTGATATGGAGGATGTTCCATGCTGTATGAGTTAATTCTAGAGGTTTCCTTGCTTTCTAGTATGTTATTGAAGGTATATCCCCAATTATCTGGTTTCAATTTTGTATTCTGAGAAGTAGACAGGACTGTAGGGAGCACCTGGAGGACAAAACTGCAGGTAGTGAGAAAGGTCAGCCAAGAGGATTAGAGTTAAACTGTCAGATTACTAAGATCAAATACAGTAATAATTGATGAAGTCAATATCTCAATAAACTTGATTTAAAAATGACAATAAAGTCTGACACAGGATCTAGGGTGCATATAGTGCCCACTAATCAACTTTAATTGTAAAGAAGTTTTAAAAGCAGAGGACAAGCAAACTACTTCAGATTTACAATAAAACTCACATGTAAACAAATTAATATATTTATATTAATTTACAATAGATTTATTTATTTTTAATTTTGTTTACATCTGAGTTTTTTTCATTTAAATCCAAAGTATTTCTGCTTGTTGCCATAGCTTTTAAAACAACTGTAATGGTTATGATTCCTGAGCACCAGGAAATAGGATTTTGAACAGAAGGGTTGTCTAGGTTTGAGGGCGGCAAAATGCCACAGGTGCTGGCGGCGTCTATTGGTTGAATCTTCCAGAAGGGTAGTTCAACCCTTCTGTTCTAGAGAGGCATTCCTGGTTGAAGCTTGTTGGTTGGTGTATTCTAAGGGAATGGGATCTCTTGATTGGCTACCACAGTAGGTATCTGGATCATTAACCCAGCGTGGTATGGGCCTTTTCGCTCCCATTAGACAATTGATTGTGTCCTTTAGCAGGCGCCACCATTAGCAAATTTGCGCTGGACATCCTCAATAGCAACTTGGTTTTGAATAAGAAATTTTTTGACAAAAACACAGGCAGGCACCCCCTGATCCTCAGGGCTGACAACTCAGTCCAGTTTAGTCAGGGTTTAAATCCTGTCCATAACCTTAAGTTATGAGAGAGAGAAAATGACATTCCTCACACCATTCCCCTCTTCTCTCACAGGTCCTCTCTTTAGGTTCTTCCTGCCTAGGTATTTTTGGATGGCTTGCTTGGTGTTGGCTAGGTTGCTTAGGGGAGGTCTGTTTGAATAGGGTGTGGAGTTTTCTTGATCCTTTGGTGGGGCATTGAAGTCCTGTCTTTCTTGAACAATAGGGAGTGGTGGAACATGCCATAGATCTTCCAAGTGGGAGCCAGGTTCAACTTGAAGATAAATTCTCTAATTATCTTGGTGATCTTGTGTGGGCCACTCTTCATGAGCTATTTTTCTGAAAGGCACATGTAGGAGTATATTCCAGGAGTCTAGGTAAACTTTTTCTCTAACTTTCAGAGGTTAGCCAGGGGTTTTGCTTCCAGTCTACAAATGCTTTATATGTCTGTACTTCTCACTTTTATTTACTAGGCAGGTGGCTTGGATGTTGTGCATCTTCTCAATCCAGGTGCATCTAGAGGAGGTGGTTTCTTTCTTGCCAATCTTAGGATCCCATGAGGGTTTGAAGCCAAAATTGGCTCTGAATGAGGACATTCTGTTTGAGTTGTGGTCCTTGCTGTTGTAGGCAAACTGGGTCATGGGAGCATCTTTGCCCAATTGTCTTGGTTGGTGTTGGCATAGCATCTGATCCATTGTTCTAGTATTTGATTAACTTATTTGGCTTGACTGTCTGCTTGTGGATGGTACAAAGTGAATATTTAGCACTTGTTGCCTAAGTCTT